>CABHPQ010000617.1:19362-46700 GCA_902168405.1 Peromyscus aztecus | reverse complement strand
TTTTTTTTTTTTTTTTTAGATAATGAAAAATAAAAGGGCATGGGGGCACATGCCTCTAATTCCAGCATCAGAAGAAGAGGAAGGCAAGTTTTCTCTAAGTTCTAGGCCAGCCTGATCTACATAGTGAGTTTCAGGCCAAACAAGGCTACATAGTGAGACCCTGTCTCTGAAAAAGAAGGCAAACATGAGGTTGGACATGTTTGTGATTGTGTTTCATCTTCATTAAGCTACAATGATGTAAATGGAGCACATATGCTCTCTCAGTTTACAAGTTGTGGAGGACCCTCAACTTGCTTGTTGTTAGTGAATGTGTAATGCAATTAGTATCTTCCCTGTTGTGTAACTAGCCATGTGTGTTCCACTTGTACGTTTTCCTCTGGTGCCATGAACTCAGGTTTGGGACTTGAATTTCTGTTTAGGGTCCGTGACACACTGTACTATGTTCCTTGCAAGTACCCATCTACATTAGACATTTCATTGCCCTTGAAACTGTATTTGAAGTTTGACCTTTAGAAAGATAATTAAGATTAAATGAGGTCATAAACTTAGTCCCCAAATCCAATCCAACTGATATCTGTGAAAAGCTGGATCTTTGTGTAAACAGAGGAAATGTCATACAAGGACATAGCTCAAGGCAGGCCAAGCCAGGCCTTGGGAGAAAGAAACCTGCCTATATTTTGTTCTTGTGCTTCCTACTTTCCTACCCCAGGCAGATACATTTCTGCTGTTTAAATCACTCTTTCTGTGCTTGTTTGCCATGCCAGCCTTGACTAGTTAATACAGGTACATTTGCAGCATGTGACCATCAGGTTGTGGTTAGAAACATGAGATCTAGATGTCTTCATGCGTAGGTTCAAATTCCAGCTTCTCTCCTTATCAGTGGTGTGATGTAGTTGGAAGATTGCCTGTGTCCCAACCTACTGGTGGTTGGGACAAATCTCTCCCACTCGTGTGCCCCAAGTAAACACATAGAGGCTTATATTAATTACAAACTGTATGGCCATTAGCTCAGGCTTATTACTGACTAGCTCTTACACTTAAATTAACCCATAATTCTTATCTATGTTTAGCCACATGGCTTGGTACCTCTTTTCAGTTCTGCCTTCACAACTGTCTTCCTCTGTCTCTGGCTGGTGACTCCTGACTCAGCCTTTCTCTTCCCAGAATTCTCTTTGTCTGCTTATCCCACTTATATTTCCTGCCTGGCTACTAGCCAATCAGCATTTTACTTATCAACCAATCAGAGCAACACATATTCACAGCATACAGAACATCCCACAGTACCTCCCTTTTTCTGTCTAGTCAAAAAGGAAGGGTTTAACTTTAACATAGTATAATTACATATACTTGGAAAGAAGAAATCTTAATTGAGGAGCTACCTCCATCAGGCTGGCCTGTGAGCGTGAATGTGGATGCATTCTTGATTGCTAATTGATGTAGATGGGCCTAGTTCATTGTGGGGTGTGCCATTCCTGGACAGGTAGATCTGCACTGTGTAAGAAAAGGAGCTAAGCAAGCTAGGGAAAGAAAACCAGTGAACATTATTGTCTCTAGGATTTCTGTTTTAGTTTCAACCTCCAGTTCTTGCATGAGCTCCTGCCTTCACCTCCCTCAATGATGAACTGGATCCTCAAACTAAACTAAGATCTTTCCTCCCAAGTTTGTTTCTGGTCAGTGTTTTACCACCGGAACAGTAAAAGCAAACTAGGACTTACATACAAAATCAAAGTATTCAACAGCATGTGAATGAAGAAAATACTTTTGGGATACTCACAAAATGGTCTACTACTCCACATTGAGAAGAAAAGAACTATGCTAAAACAATGGCAAAGGTATGCCAAGAAAAAAGACACCAGATAGAAATACAAACTATGATTTCAAAATAGGAATGTCCAGAAAACATATGATCTGTGAAGATAGAAATAAACCCTTACTCTCTGAGTTCAGGATTAGATACTGAGTATTAGTATTAAAAGACAAAAATGGACAGATGGAAAGGGTATGTGAAGATGTTCAGAATGAAACTGTGTTGTATCTTGATGGCATTGGAGGTTCCATGGGTGTATACATTTATATATATATATATCTCAGTTCTACTCTGTAACCAAACCAGCAGCTTACAGACCTTTACTGATTATTTTCCAAATCCCCTTGGGAAATACAGGGCAACAATCACCTGACCCATTGCAGCCTATCATTTTAGACTCTTCCTCTGCTACATGACCAGAGGACTGTAGTAAAAGTTTTCCTGTGTCCTGGCCAGACTGTGGTTGGGACAAATCTCTCTTACTCTCATCCCCCAAGTAAACACATAGAAGCCTATATTAATTAAAACTGCTTGGTCATTAGCTCAGGCCTACCATTGACTAGCTCTTACATTTAAACTCAGTCCATTTCTGTTAATCTATATGTTGCCATGTGTTCTATGGCTTTACCTGTGTGCCATTACATGCTGCTCCCTGAATGGTGGAATGGCATCTCCTAACTCAGCCTTCCTCTTCCCAGAATTCTCCTTGTCTACTTATCCCATCTATACTTCCTGCCTGGCTACTGGCCAATCAATGTTTAATTAAACCAGTACACAAAAGCATTATCCCACAGCAGAGGACATTATCTTGAATGGTCCCAAACTATACCCACCTGCCCCTGACAGATTCAGCAGAAAAGAGTGTAATACTCCTATCCTGAATTTTTTTTAAACTCTCAGAGTTAGGAATGATAATTTCCTGCTGAAGAACTACACTTCTCAGTTTCTCTTGTGGAGTATGGAAATCATTTCTGCCCCTATGAGGGGCCACATTCCATCTTCTTCTGTAGGCATTTTGGCAATCTGTGCATGGGGGTGACAAAAGTGCCCCCTCCCTGTGAATGGTCAGACCAAATCTCTCTTCCTTTCTGCCTTCTCTCTCTTGGTAGCTGCTTTAATATTCTAACCCTCTGCCTCCTCAGTGCTGGGATGCAAGATGTATGTTGCCAAATACTGCTTTCTACACAGGTGCTAGGGATCTGAACTTAGTTTCACTGATGAAACATGTGCCTCCATCTTGTACTTGAAAGCCATCTTATAGTAAAGACAAGCTAGATTCATTCCTGTTTATGATTAAATCAGTTTCTCAGGAATTGGGCCATGCCCACCTGTAACCTTAACTACAAATGGTTCTGTACTGCCTATTCCAGGAAATAGCAACCATGCCTTTGTTTTAAAGGTTATTATGACCACCTTGTTATGACTCTCTTGTTATGACCACTAGTAGTTATGACCACCTGTTATTGTGACTACCTTGTTATGACCACCTTGCAAACATGTCTTTGTTTCACAAGAGGTTGTTAGGACCAACTTGTTGTGTTCTGTTTCTGTAACCCCACCTATCTGCCTGCCAGATTCCCCATTTGGAAACTCCCCAACCCTGAACTATAAAAACCCTTATCTTGCCCATATCCAATGCTGGCCTCTTGAAATCCACCTTAGGGGAAGGCAGCCCAGATACATGAATAAAAAGCTTGATTAATTAATTACTTGCTTTAATTGATTTGGCCATGATGATTTGGGTCAATGGTCTTGGATCTTTGAGATTAACACCACATGTTTTTATGTCAAACACTTTACCCACTGAGCCATTTCTCCGGCCCTGTTGACATGTTTTATATAGCTATATATTGAGAGATAGTAAATTCTATTAACAAATTCTGAGAGGAAATTCCCCCTTACCCTTCAAAAATAGTTTCCCAGTTACACATATAACTGGGGAAATATTTACTTCTGATCTCTTCTATAGGGGATAAACCCTTGTGCTCTTGACTTTAATTAGTACCTTAATTTAAATTCCCTGTTGTGTGGGGGCAGAAGAATGCCTCTAAGTCATTCAAACTAAAGACTCTTGCATTTTGGAGTTCAACCAGTGTCCCTAGGGCTGCTGCTAGATTTAAGGCCTCCTCCATAGTCTAGATTCACTCTAGGATCCCTTACTTCTAGCTACTTTCTTATCCTCATGTGAGATTAACTATGTCTTTGAAATCATTTTGAAAAACATCATCTGTCAGGCTTTCAAGTGTTTCATAATGGTGAGATTTCTAGGACATGTAGTTTGTGATAACACTAGATGGAGAATTACCATTTTAAATACTTAATTCTCACCTTTTCTGGTCATCTATGTCTCTGCAACAAATATTCAAACTTAATGTTTATAAACAATCAGTTTCTCATGCTTGTGGTGATCTGTAGCTTAAGAATTTGGACAGGGCTGGGCAGCGTGGTTCTTCAGCTCTGTGAACTAACCACTCAGTGTACTTGCAGGTTGTCAGTTGCAGCCTGACTTGGCTTAGAGGGTCTGAGCTGTGTTTACTCATTTGTCTGGAGCATCCTCCAGGTTTACAAGCTTCTTTCTATGGGAGCGTATGTGAAAACTCTTTAGGAGGCAGTTGATACTGCAGAAAGTCACATGATGGGTTTCACCATGACAGTACTGGTAGCCTCAGAGGAAGAGGAGGTGGATGGTAGTGATGGTTGTACAACAACATGAATTTACTTAATACCAATGAACTGTGCACTTACAATGGCTCTGATGGTAAACTATATGTTATATGTGTTTTATTAAAATAAAAATTACAATGCAACTAACACTGCATGAACCAAACTCTTTGGTCAGCTGGAAGAGTCCAAAAGCTGCCCATTTACACCCTGAAGCATTTAGTAATAACTTCAATAGCCAGAATGGGACCTCTAGGAAGGAGTAAAGTCAGCACTGTGATCTAAGCAATCACGAATAAATTCAGCCACTTGGATTTTTATAAAAGCTTTTGTGCTATTTTTTTTTTTTTTTTTTTTTTTTACGGACAGGGAAACAGTTACAATCACTTCCCATGGAGGTTCAATTTTATAATTTTACTTGAATTTGTATGTTGTAAACTTTCATACAACAATTGAGAGAATGATTTATTCAGTTTGTCAAGGGAAGTAGTATATCATAGAACAAAGAAGAGCTTGTTATTCAGAAAAGGGAGCAAAATGCATATAAAGTTTTATGAGCAAGAAGGGAATTTGTAGTTTTACCCAAAACGGATCAACTGTGTGAGAGCATGTAGGGTTGTATTGCTGGAAAATAAAAGTGTAAAATACAAATGGACAATTTGGTGGTGAAACAAAATTGTTGAATTATGGAGACTAAGCAGAAGGTCCCAGCAGCTCATGGTGGAATTAGTAGAGTGGATTTTTCTTTCTTCCCTTATAATAGCAAGCTCTGGGAAAAGGAGAATGATTACAAATTTCCATGTACCCTGAGTTTTCCAACATTGCTCCTAGTGCCAATGTCCACAATGAGAGTGCACAAAAATCCCACTGTGCACAAGCTGTACACGAACACAGCAAAGATGCCTTAGCTGAGGGGTGCTGAAGAAATCCAGAAGTTAACTTTACAGCACATGCATGACAGAATTCATTGACACAAAGAAACTGCCTAAACATTTGAATTTTAGTAACTTTTTTTGAAGTTTTGATTAAAACTTAAATTATGGACAACATTCCTGTATTTTCATTAGAAGTCAAAATTTACAGTGAAAAAAAGTAGCACTACCAAGATGTAATTTAAGACTGAATGATTTAAGCAGAAGAGCTGTATCATTAGACATGAACTGGAAAGATTAACATGAATTCATACTGGTCCCTGAGGTTGGGGTTGAGATCTTGGGGGTAAAGGGGATGGAAGGCTTCATTTTCAGTCCTGGTTGCTGGCATGTCTTAGGGCCATGTTCATCCTGTGATGTGCTCCAGTGCTCCGGAGGACCAACCTCTTAGAAAATAGCTGATCTAGGGCCAGAAAGAAAAGAAGGATTCTGAGATTGATGATGTTATGTCAAAAGACCACAAGAACCAATTTAGGGTGTGCTTGAGATAATCTGAGAACCAAAAGCAAGATAATAGCTGTGGTCAATGGACACACCATAAATCTGAAAAACGATTGGTTCATAATGATGTACAAAAGAGAAAGGCTGCCCTAAGTGCTTATTCTTGTTACTCAATCATGTTAGTGTTGTTGACTAATTTATTGTATTGCTGAAGTGTATAGGAACATAACAGTAAATACTTCAGCTCAGTATTTTCTGACTCAAAGGGAGCATAAACAGAATGGTGCTTTTAATTTTGAATTTGTGGCAGACATTAAAATCTTTAAGTTCTTTAAATTATGTGCATATGTATGCAAGTATATAATTTAATACAAATTATCAGTAGTATAAACCAAAATTTATATGATATAATGCAATTAATATGTACACATTGATACAGCCATTCCACAGAGCTCATGGAAGATGGTTTTAGGATCTTCTTACAACCAACAATGTCTGAGAATGATCAAGTTTCTTATATAAAATGATCTAGCATTTATTTAACTTATGCATATTCTCCTATACTTTAAACATCTCTAGATTAAACAAAATAATACACTGTAAATGCTATGTAAAGAGTGGTTGTGGTGGTTTGAATAGATATGGCCCCCATAGATTCATTCTTTTGAATGCTTGGCCTAATGGAGTGGCACTATTAGGAGGTGTGGCCTATTGGAGAAGGTGTGGTCTTGTTGGAGGAAGTGTGTCACTGTGGGGGCAGGTTTGAGGTCTCATATTCTCAAGCTACACCTATTATGGGACACAGTTTTTCCTTCTGCTGCCTGAAGACCAAGATGTAAGACTATCAGATCCTATTTCAGCACCATGTCTGCCTGCACATCACCAGGTCATGCCATGATGATAATGGACTAAACCTCTGAAACAGTAAGCCAGCCCCAATGAAATGATTTCCTTCATAAAAGTTACCTTGGTTATGGTGCCTCTTCACAGTAAAAGACACCCTAACCAAGACAGTGGCTAAACTGTATTGTTTAGGGGAAAAGGACAAGAAAATATTTTTGAACATATTTACTGTCATTTTTTTCTTTAGCATATTTTTGTATTCGTTGATGTTATTGAACCCATGACTGTTGAACCCATGAAACAAAGGACCAAATGTGTGTCAAAGATTCTTATAGTCCTAAGAATGAGGAAAAATTTAAATGTCATCATATTGAATCAATTAAACCTTTATGTCTCAGGGTTCCATTCAACATGAAGTCTAGTGAAAGTCTCTCACTGGATGCAAGGATTAGATCGGTTGAATTCATGGACATAGGCTAACCAATCTTTGTAGAGTTATAAAATGTAATAATAAAATGTAACTTGGGTTCAGCAGGTTGCATAATATAAAGAAATAATATCTTTCTCATGATAGTCTATGTCATGTCAATGGACAGGATTGTAATAGCTTTTTTTAAAATGTGAATTACTCTTTTTTTTTTAATCCAAGAATATTTATAGCCATGTCAGGAAATGTTTAAGACCTTTAGAAATAAGGCCATGTCAAACCATTAGAATTAATTTTTTTCCCCTCGAGAGAGGATTTCTCTGTGTAGCTTTGGCTGCCCTGGAACTCCCTCTGTAGACTAGGCTGGCCTTGGACTTAGAGATCTGCCTGCTTCTGTCTCCCGAATTCTGGGATCAAAGGTGTGTGCCACCACCGTCCACCTAGAATTCATATTCTTATGTAGCCCAAGCTAGCCTTGAACTTGATCCTGAGTGCTCAGATTATACTATCGTGTATCGCGAGGCTGGCCCTTCCTCATTTTCAATTATGTTGTTTTAGTAGCATGGATAATTTGAGTCTTAAATTCATCTCTAAGCAATTTGACTATATCCCTTAACTTTCTCTATATAGAATTTTTACATTGTTAAAAAGTATTATTTCAATTGTGATTTATATTTGCTCTTGTACTTAATATGTACTCAAATGTTTTTAGTTATTGATTTATATTATACCTTAATTATATTTTGGTACACCAAGTGGTCTGTGTGTTATTCATTTTTTTTAAGATGTAGGTGTTTGTTTTACAGTTTTGAACATGCTATATTTCTTTTTCCTAGACATTCTGACTTCTCTACTTGTTAAGTGTAGTGTTGGGTATCTTTGCCATAGACCAAGATTGCCAATCGTGCTGACTGAAAGCTGACTATTCACACAGATTTCTCTTGCTTCTTCACTTATCAGAACATCTGTCTCCCAAAGCAGTTGCTTTCCTGAGGGGTGTTCTGACATTAGCTACCACATCACTACTCCTTTTCTTTTTGGACGTGCTGCTGGCCATTCTGTCTTCAATCTCTGCAGGATGAGCCCCACTGTTTTCCACCCAGGTTCTGGTGTTTTCTGTTCCCACCAATATGCACAGGACTCTAACACTACAGTATGGTCATCAACATTTTGTTAGTTGACATCCTCTTGTTTTGAGGTGATGATACCTCCTCTGTCTAGATTTTTCTCTTGAGACACATAGGCACAGGTGAACTAGAAGACATATAAAGTAGAAGTCATAATATTTTTTGTACTTTCAATGTTAGTGCAGGTAAGGTTACAAATAAAATATAGAATGCCCAATGAAATTTGAATTTCAGAAAAGTATTTTTAAAAGATACATGTCTGGGTTCTAATAGTTATGATAAAGGTATTTTAAAAGCACATGTGACAATAATTAGAGACATACTTTAAAAGTATTTACTTGTTTGAGGCCAGCTTGATCTACAGAATGAGTTCCAGGACAGCCAAGGCTACACAGAGAAACCTTGTCTTCAAAAACAAAACAAACAACAACAAAAAAGTATTTACTTGAAAGCAAAAATGAGTTTCTCACTCTGTTTGCTAAATAAGACAATACTAAGTGCAAGATGCTAGGCTCGTACCCTGTAGTAAAGGAGCCTGATTCATCCTTGGGCATGACCATTGCAGATCTGTAACAATTCCAGCATCCTTAAGTGTCCTTAAGCTTTTCTGGTTCCTGAGGCTGGATGTGTTTGGCTCTGTAATGCAGGGAATCAAGACACCAAACAGGACACCTGTATCATTAATGCTGAGGTTTTAGGACAGCAAGCGACCTATGTGGATTCTAGAACTTTCTTATGGTCTCCTCTCAGCCTTATAGATTCTAGTTTATCTTTCCTGTCCTCCTTTTTTCTAGGCTTACAGCCCAGCTGACTTCTGACTGCTGTAGAACAGCCTGGTGCTCTGGGGTCCTCACAAACACACAAGGTCAAATCTGTGTAGTAAGTTACATGGATACTGGAACTCACAACATTGGCCAGTCTTCCTCCTAATCCTACTTCTGAGAACAAATCCTGAGGAACATAGGTTGGAGTGAGTCTGTCAGCATTTTTCTATGGGGACGCTGTGTCTCACGGATGTCATTAGTCCAAGGTTACATAAGTAACAAGTGGTAGAAGAAGCAAAGCCCGCTCCTCTTCTCTCTACTTCCAAAAGCTTTAGTCAGATTAATCTATTTTATGAAATACAATGCAGGAATTACACATGTGTGGAATATTAATTGATTGATGAGTGTCACATTGAAAACAAGCAAGGTAATTAATCTAATTCAGCACTGGTGATTAGGTCTCGTTAATACTATATTTAGTACGTGAGCATCTAATTTCTTTTAAGAGACATAGATAAATTGGAGGAGTTTTTAGAAGGCTAACCAACCCAAGGGAGACTTGGGAAGTAGAAATGTTAATGAAATAATTCAAGCAGTGAAGTATTTGGAAGAAAACAGGGGTTGCAGTTAGAGGATAAGAGACCTATTATAGTTTTCAAAACAGAGGAGAGAAAAATTTAAAAGTCCATGGGACTGACAAAAGTGTTGTAAGAGGAGAGAAACTTACCATCCTCCATTCCAGAAATGCACAAAAGGGCCACACTACCCCCAAACTACCAGGTAAAGATTGGGCATTTCAAATAATTTCCAATAGATGAGATGACCCAGCCCAGTGGCCTGGTCTCCACCACTTACACATAGCTCATCAACTCCAAGACACATTTCTCTTTTGTGTTTTAACATCATTGAATTTAGGATATATCTTTATTTAAGTGGTATATGAAACATTGGTGTGTATAATAATCAAAGAGGTGTTTATCATTTGTATGATGCAGTAGTTTTGTTATTGGAAGCAACTCGATCTGTGCTTCATTTCCCTTATCTCTAAAGCAGTACAATCAAAGGAGCCATATAGCTAAGGGGTCAAAAGAAGCTCCTTGTTGATTCATCTATAAAATACTTTTTCATTCTTATTTTTTCAAGCAATACACATAAATTAATTTACTTTTAAACATTTCAGGTACATTTACTTAATGATTCAGTGTATATTCACATTGTTTTCAGAGAAAGAGGTTCTTTTGTCTACCTAGTGATTCTCATGTGGGCTCGGCTCTTTGGCTGGAGTTAGTAAATGAGTGAATACAAGGACCAATTAACAAGAAAGAGGCATACATGTTTCACTAATTTCACACATATGTAAGAGTCTTCACAAAGGATTTCAGTCTGATGAAATACCTAAAGCATGATGCTTTCCTTCTTTTTACACAGAACAATAAATTTATGAAGAAATGCTAGGAAGAAAAGATGTCTGGGATTAGTATGGTTCTGGGGCATTCTTGCCAGCAACAGGCTAAAGCATTCCCTCAGGACCTGCCTGGTCTTTGTGGAAATTCCATTCTGGTTTGATGTCCCTTCTCATACTCATCTCTGATCTTCTCTAGTCTCCCAGCCTCTTCCAGATGGTTATTTCATGCTCCCCAGAGCTGAAGGAAGATCAGCAGGGTGACCGGGTCCTCTGAACATCCTTGTTTGTGTTCCTTATGGTGCTTCACAGTGTTGAACTTGCAGCTGGTTGTCAAGGAGATGTCTATGTAAGACTGGCCTCCAGCTGATTTCACTGTCTAAGATCCTTAGGAGCTGGGATTCCCACAGAACCAGTCTGGTTTCTGTCTTGCCTTCCTTTTTTTTTTATCTCCTTTCCATTGCTTATTCTCTCTTCTTATGCATGTACACAGAAAGCTGATGCTGTTTTCTTGTCTTGGGAGAGAAGCTTTAGCGAGTTGTCTGGATGTAATCTCTTGCTGATGAACTAACTTCTTGAGTTCTAGCTGCTAGCACATGGGAATTCTGACCCAATACTCTTGGAACTTGACTTTACAAATTTATGAATCAAATTCGTGTGTGTGTGGGAAATATACCCTGACATTTGTAAATTCTAAAAATGTTCTTCCAAGCCTCCTGCTTAAACTAAGGAGTGGGTGAATGAATTTGAACTCTAAAGCCAGGGGACTCTTTGTTCTTTGTATGTGTTGTTATTGCTTTCCAGAAGCAATAAATATGGCCAAATGTCCAGGAACAAGGTCAAAGAAAGAAGGAAAATTGACCCTAGATTGACACTCAGGCCCGACTGACCCTTGTGTAGTGACAGAGGAAGAGAAGGAGAAATGAGAACATGGACAGTTCGGCAAATTTGAATTGCATAAGAATGCCATGTGGAGCTGGAAAAGGATGACTGGCTTTCAACACAAGAGTTCAGGACTTGGTGACTGAGAACAGGAAAGAAGTTCAGGATGTATTGGAACCTGCTATGTCCATATAGTTTTGATGGGATGCCCGACTGAGTCTCTCAACTACATCAGGCAGTAAGAATGCTAATTCCAATTTCAAAACAAAGAAAATGAGAAACTCGAGTTAGAACCACAAAACACATTTTTTTTTTTTGGAGACAGGGTTTCTCTGTGTAGTTTTGGTGCCTGTCCTGGATCTTGCTCTGTAGACCAAGCTGGTCCTGAACTTACAGAGATCCACCTGGCTCTGCCTCCCAGGTTCTGGAAATAAAGGCGTGCACCACCACTGCCCGACCAACATCTTATCTTTTAACACTAGTGCAAAACTTCTAATGGAAGGTTATTCAAGAATAAGTGTGGAAGAAGCCTAGATGTTTTGGATTCTGTGAAATGCTATTACTGCTTTGTCCCATTTACCTCGTTTTAAGGATGGAAACTGTAGGAGGAGGGAAGAGGTAGAAGGACTGGCAGGCTTTCTGTAAAACCTCAGATCACTTGATGTAGAAGGGAGCAACTTCTGCTCACTGTGGGTGAGTGTGAACTTAGTGACCAGGACTTAGGCTTGTGGTCCCAGCTCTTGTCCATCACCCACAAGTTCATCTGGATCACCTTTCTTTCCAGACAGTCCTTAAAGAATAAAGAATGTTTGTGTTGTCAGTTCACTTTTATTGGTGGATGTCATCCTGTAACACAACTTACAGTAAGAAATTCAGAATTTTTTAAACATGTTATTATTAGCATAACTAGTGTGAATATCTCCTCCTACTTTGTACTGGTTTTTCACATGGTCTCTAATGTGGAAAAAGTGGCAGATTTTCCTATGTAGAAACCATGTGCAAAATAATACAAAGTAGGTTTTCATAGAACCCTGAAAACAGAGGTGAATAATTTGTGCTATATTAGAGTTGAGGGATGAGTTAGAAGGTGATTCAGAGTAGTGGGGGGTAATTGGAGGCCAAAAGTTATTAGCTACTTAGTGGTAGAACCCCAATCAATCTGATTGCACTTGGGCCCAAAGACTGTATATCCTGATATCAAGTTTATATGTTTCCAGAGACTATTACAGTCCAGTGGTCCTGGAGTAAATTTCCTTGGTCAGAATTTTGTTATTGGTATATAACATATATGGTGTCTAGGATATAGGGTTGTGAGATAAACCAAGAACATTATGTGCTAAATTGTTAAGGGAGTGTATTGTTTGATATTGGACAGTGGGATCTTATGGAGTGCCAATAGTACAAATAAAACAAAAATACATATTACAAACAAGGCAGGTGAAAGTCCTTTACTGGAACCTCACCTAGAGCCGCACAACCCAAGCCAAAAGGAGCTGCCCTTGACCAAGAGAAACAAGATGCTCATTTGAACAAAGGAAGTGGCAGGTTTGTTATTGACTTTTGAGGAGGGTAAAGCTCTGTAATTATCCATTAGTTGTAAGCCTGATTTCAAGAGATTTTTCTTCCGACACACTGTCATCCTGTCCTTGCACTTGGTGGGTCATTGGGTGGCCTACTCTGCTCTGCTGAGTTATAGTAGGCATCAACATCTTGCAGCTGCATCCTGGCCTCATAGTATGGGTCTGCATAGATCATAATGCCTAGAGCTGTCAAGAAAGCCACACAGGCAGAGTGGAAGAAGCATGCCAACTCCAGAGGACAATGGCCAAGTTAACCCTGTGGTAGAATCCTGGATGAAACAAATGATCAGAGCATTGGTTTGCAGAGCCGAGCAGAGTCAAAGGGGCACATGTGATAGGAAGACAGAGTGGTCAAACCTTTATCCTGTTTTAGCCACCATCAATAGCTACAGGTGTTCTTAGACAGGTGACCTTAATCAACCATCAACAAAAGGACTACGTGAAACAGAAAGGCTGTGCAGTAAAAGAAACAGTTCACTGAGTGAAGAGACAACCTAGGGAAGTCGGGAAAATCTTTGACAGAGTATTAAATCTATACTATGCCAAGAACTAAAAAACTAAACAAGAAATTTAAAAAAGCTCAAAAGGAGGGCTCATGAAATGAACAGACGGTTCTCAGAAGATGAAATACAAATATCCCCCCAAAAGAGGAAAAAATGTTCAACTTCACTAGCCATCAGAGAAATGTAATCAAAAATACATTGAAATTCCACCTCACCCCAGCAAGAATAGCAGTCATTGAGAAAACAAATAACAAATGTTGGTGAGGATGTGGACAAAAGGGAAGCCTTGTATCATGACTGGAATATGAACTGGTCCAGCTATGATGGAAGTTAGTACATAGGATTCTCAAACTGAAAATAGGTCTACCATTTGATCACACAGTGCCTCTTCTGGGTATTTACCCAAAAGGCCCCCAGTCAACAGAACACAGGGATACTTCCACATCAATATTTATCACAATATTCTTCAGAATATATATATAGTGGAGTCAGTCTTGGTGTGCAACAAAGAATGAGTAAGAAAAATGTGGTTTATATACCCAATGAATATTTTTCAGACATAAATAAGGGATATTGTATAGCTTGAAGGAAAATGGATGAAACTGGAAATGATATTACTAAGTGAATTAAGCCAATCTCTGAAAGACAAACAGTATTTAATTTCTTGTACTTGTGGTTCCTACATTTTGTTAGAGACATAAAGTCACATATATAGACATGAAACTCTTCAGGAGACCAAAGGGGCCTGGCAGAGAAAGCGAGTGAGAAAGGAAAAGGTGGGTGGACATGGGGGAGATATGCTCAGCATACAATGTATACTTGTGTGAAAAGAAATAATAAATTTCAAAAGGGAAAAGCAGCCTTAAAAGTTTTTTTTCAAAGTAACCTAGGTAGCTGTTAACTCATGCATTGGAGTTGTTATTGAAATGAGACCACTGAAAAACTCAAAGCATATTATTCAGCTGTGTGACTTCCAAAATTAGAGGACGTTCTCCTTCTTTTCATGTGCATGCATGTTTGAATGCATGTGAGTGAGTGAGTGTGTGTGTGTGTGTGTGTGTGTGCATGCACATACATGTGCACATTCATGTAGAGGCTTATAGTGGATGTTGAGAATCTTCCTTGACTGTTATTCCATTGGATTCTTTGAGTCAGTGTAACCAGCTTGCTCTGGAGACCCCCTGGCTCTGCCTCTTGGGGGCCTGGATGACAGATGGCCCTGGCCACCATGCATTTATGTGGGTTCCTACTACCTGAACACTTGACACCTTGCTTGCACAGCAGGCTCTTTGAACACTGAACCATCTTCCTGGCCCCTAAGTAGGAGATTTTTTAAGTCCACCATCAACAAAGGCTGTGGTTTGTCTGATAGAACATCTGATGTCTGAACTGATTCCAGAGATAATCAAGGCATTTTATGGGTTATGGCTTTTTCTGAATCAGTTCCTCATGCCTTAGTTTGTTCCATGTGTGGCTGCCTCAAACTCCACTAGATTTTTAGCTTGCTTGAGTATGAGGGACTTCTTGTGTGAAACCGTTTGGCTTTGGCACCTAATCTGCTATTTTATCAGGAAAATGTTAAATGCATGCTAATAGATTAAGGGCCTGGATTTTATTTTGCCTTTGTGCCCTTGTGATGGTCTTTAACTCTTTCAGTTTGAAAAATGTGGAAATTAGGGGCACCAGCCTTGCAGCCATCTTGTATTCAAATATAAAAATACTGTTTACCCTCTGGAAAAAGAACCTCTGACAGGAACTTCTAGGGTTTCAGTGAGCTGTTCTCCGTGAAATTCTCAGCAGAGTGGCTGACACACAGTACAGCTAACTGCTAACTCCAAACATCCACACTGTTATCTTTGCACTACACCCTCAGGATGATTTTGGATCGCTCTCCCTAACATCACTGTTACATTATCTAGACTTCATTCATCAGATTCCATTACCAGAAAGTCACATAACTTGTCTTGTACAATGAAAATAAGGGATTGGGGAATAAAACGTAATTAGTCGAATTCTTGGCATCCCTGTCTGCTCATTTCTCTTTATTTAGATCATTACCCTTGTTTAAAAGAATTTTCATCACAAATCTCTCACTCTGAAACTTGTCTTTTTGCATTTGGCAAATTCCTGTTATTTCCGATAGATATTTTCAGCATTTCATGACTTTTCCTCTAACGTATTCATCTACTTCATGACATTGCTTCATCTCACAAAACTCTCCCCAGAGTTTTATTAGTTGCTCATTTCTTTGTTTTTGATAGTTGGATTTTCACCCTTGGAGAAAGTTTTCTGCACCACTAATGGGAATCTAAATTGATCTTCTAACCTTCCCAGTGCCTAGAAAGAGGACTTCAGTAGTAGGATAGTGATTATGGAACCCTTCTCAATTTTGCCAGTCAGACACCTTGAAGAAATCAATTAGTAGGCAAATTATTAACTAATTGAGCATTTAGAGTGTTCTTACTTTTGAAAAATCAATTAGGCCTTTGACCTTAGTTTTCAAGCATTACTTCATTATTAATTGTTTTAAACAGCAGTTCATCAGCAATTGGTTGAGATCAGCTGACAGTTGTTGTTTGTTTATAGTTTGTGCTTAATTGATTAATACAATGAGCTGAAAACCTTTAACATCATTGATCATGCCACGGAATGCTGAGTAATTGGCTGGCAAAATGTGATTTAAAACAGAAAAAAGTTAGTGAATGAACGGTTCAAAGGTTCAGTTCAACGGCAAGTTGCAGTCAGCAAAAACAAGATTTTCTGTATTTCTTCAAGATGGGTGACCTGAGTGGCGGCCTCAACTCATTCTTGAAGCCAACACTACTGTGATAGTTTTTTGTTCTGTATGAAACACAGACAGTGTTATCTATTGTTTTAATGCTGGGATTTTATTTATCAGTGGGTAAATGTGGATTCCATTGCAATTTTTTTAAGAAAATTTTTATTCATTTTATATACCAATAACAGATTCCCCTCTTCTCTCCTCCCACCCCTCCAGCCTCTGCTGACTCTCCATGAGAGGCCTTACCTTCTTATAGGAGGGAATGGGGGGTAGGGGGGAAGCTGAAGAGAGGGAGGAGGGAAGAGGCAGGTCCATTGCAATTTTGAGGAGATGGCTGTTGTGGTTAAACTCTTACCAGAGTTACAAGAGATTGGCTGATAGGATAGAGCTGCATGCTTTGTAATATCTTCAAGTGGTGGTAAGTGATGGGCAGAGTTGTGGGGCTCAGCTCAGCCACTTGCCTTTCCAAGAAGCTTTTTTTTTTTTCTGGTGACTCTGTGCCCCTTTCCTCTTGTCCATGACTTTCTAAACATAGTTCTGCCCCTGAATCATGGTATTCAGCTTGCTTTCATGGCATCTTGGGCAATGAAACTAAGCTCACAGAACTCCTGGGCTTAATCTAATTACTTTCAAATATTTAGTACTACACCTAATTTGAAAACAGAATTAATGTCCAATGAATATTGGTTGACCAAATGAAAGCCCCCCCCCCACACACACACACTGCATATTCCTTTGTTCAGATAGGGAAATATATTTTGTCTTTGTACATATGTTATATTACATAAATTGTATATAATTCATTGTCATCATTATGATAGTATTTAAATATCAGTATATCTGCTTTTCTACTTTTATATAATAGACAAGATATATCTCTTATCTGTCCTTGTCTATCTCTATCTATTTATCATTTATCTACATTTATCATCTGTCTTTCTTAAACAGTTTAAAAAAAAGTTGCTTGGTTTCCAAGCTAGTCATTGGATTTTCAAGCTGTTTGGCAATTATTTGGAAAAAGTCTCTATTTTCCATGTTGCCGAGGCCTCATACATTAGCCAGGGTATGTGGTCATCTCTTGATAAACATTCTAATTTATTTCATTTCAGTGTCTTTAGATACTTTATGAGATAAAATTTAAATATTTGTTTTTTAAATAAACCTTTCAAGATTGTACTAATAAAAAATGACTTTCAGTGAAATTAATTTTGTGAAATCTATCAAATTCACATCTTTGGGGACAGTCTGGTGTGTGTTAAAAATTTTGGAAATTCCAGTCACAAATTCTGCAGATCTGTATTTTGTGGTCTGGGAATCCTTTGGGTAATATTGGCCAGTGTCTCAGAGATAGGGTAGTCTGAAGAGCCCATGACGGGAAATGTGGCTCTAATTCTTGGAAGGTTAGAGAATCAAATTGATTGTAGTCCATGTATAGGACAACAGGGTGAAAAAAAGCAGGATCTCCCGGATTTCCACAGACAAGCCATGAGCATAGCAACTTTTAAAGTCTCCTTTTCTGTTCCTTTGTTCCTTTGTTTTCTGGCAATAGTGGTTCATTGGAAAAACTAGGTTAAAAGAAAAAGAAAAATACCTTTATGATGTTTCATGCACAAATAAATTCAGGAAGCATAGGAAAACCACACATTATTCTCAATCACATGAATGATGGTCAGCTTTAGTTGTCACCCTGACACGACCTAGTGTCTCCTGTGGAGAGTCTCAATGAGAGATTGTCAATACTGAGTCAGACTGAGGCATGTCTGTGAGGGATTATCCTGATTGCCCCGACTAAGGTGGATGCCACTTTCTGGTAGTGGCCCAGATAAAAGGGCATGAACAAGCCGGGTGGTGGTGTTGTTGTTGCTGTTGGTGGTGGTGGTGGTGGTGGTGGTGCACACCTTTAATCCCAGCACTCAGGAGTCAGAGCCAGGTGGATCTCTGTGAGTTAGAGCCCAGCCTGGGCTACAGAGCGAGATCTAGGACAGGCACCAAAACTACACAGAGAAAACCTGTTCTTGAAAAAAAAAAAAAGGACATGAACAAAAGAAACTTGGTTTTGTTTTGTTTTTTTGCTTGCCCTCACTCTTGTTATTGTGTTTATTTACCCTGCTGCTGTCACTGCTGATTCCTAAGCTGAAGTTAGGGCCAGTTTCTTCAGCTTTTCAACAGGGATGGAGGATGAGCAGATCTAGAATCCTCCAGGCCTTCAGCACTGGACTGAGACTGCTGAGTCACTCAGTATCATGACCTGAACAACTAACTACAGGTTCTCAGCTTGTCTGGCTTGAGACAGTCATGTTGGACCACTCTGACAATATTGTCTAAGCCAAGAAAATAAATTTAATGTATATTAGTGATATCAGTCCTGCCCCTCTAGAAAACTCTGACACAATATGCAAATTGACTTTCCAATGGAGTTGCAGTACCACAGCTTTCCCTTCTTTTAAAGCACAGATCCTTCTTGTTTCTGAGGGTTTGGGGGACAGTGCCTATTAGAAATGACTGTGGATAATTCGGAAACTTTTGGAGTATCTTAGAGGTTATTTCCTAGAGTTTCTTATTGTGTGCCGTCGACATGTTCCCAGGTTAGTCAAGGTCCCCTGATTTAAGGGGTTCCAGTTTAAGGCATTTGAAATCTGTTTTTCAGCCTCCCACACCTTGTTGCAACTGTCTTCCTTCAAGGACTGGGCTGAGGCGCAGGGCACAAGCACCTACAGAGAGCAGAGCTAAAAATAATAACATAATTAATATGCATTTGGGAAACAATTGCTCAGGCAAACGAATACACGCATAATGGGTTCTGTCTGAAGCTTCATTTTCCAAACTGCAGAACAATAAGATGCATATTAACCCAGGTGAGTGTCGAAACAGATTCTTGGCAGGCGGTGATTAGATAAAGGAGCTCATGCAACCTGAAAACAGTTTATGCCGTTAAAATTAAGCAGCGTCACAAAGGGACGAAGATGAGGTGCACTAGTGTTCAACCCATTGTTAATTCAAAATCTTTCTTACTTTTTAAGTTCTGTGTAACTTTGAAGTTCAGACATGATTTTTATTTTCGTTGCAAAATGGCTGCCTCTGACTTTTAATTTAATTGCTAAATGTTCAGGAGCCTATGGTTAGTGGGGGTTATATTTTATAAATGAAACTGAAGAATTTATAAAATTATATAACTTTCATATGCTCTTATTAATTCCTGGTTAAGGCAAATGATACTTTAATATTATTTTTCTTAAATATTTCATTTGTAAAGTAGAAAGATTTGATTTCAAAAGACATTTTTGAAGCTAAATGTAATGGTGCACATCTTTACTACCAGCTCTGAGGGAGCAGAGGCATGTGGATCTCTGTGAGTTTGAGGACAGCCTGGACTACACAGTGAGATCCTGTCACAAAAAGAAAAATGAAAGAGAGAAGAAAAAAAAGAAAAAGAAAAAAATACAGGGCAGAAGAAATGGCCCAATGATTAAGAGTACTTGCTGTTCTTCAGAGGACCCAGGTTCAATTCCCACCACCCACCTGGTGGCTCACAGTCACCTGTAATTCAAGTTCAAGGGAATCTGATACCCTCTTCTGGCCTCTTCAGGCACCATGCCTATGGTGGTGGTATAGACATAAATGCAGGCAAAATACTTCATGCTTTTAAAAATTTAGTGTATAAATACTAAAGTAAGTAATTTTTGAATGAGAAATAATTTATAATTATAAATGTAAAGGCAAATGGGTAACTGGATTTTCCATAATACAATTAAATAAATTTTAAAAAAAGATGAAAAATTTTAAGATAATATTTTTTTCTAATTTAGACCTGTAACAGTAAGGTATGTTTTTATGTTCCTAGTATTTTATTGAGCAAATCATAGCTATGTTTATGAGGTACAATGCAATGATTTGATATATGCATACATATACATATATATGAAATGTTGAATGATTCAATGAAACTAATTAGCATATTTATAACCTTGCTTGTTTTTCTCTGGAGAAATATTTGAAACTTTCTTATTTTGAAATATGTAATATATGTTGTTTTACTATAGTCATTCTGCCATGTGACGGATCTCAAAATTGTCTAGATTATTCTCCCTGTTCATCTGAAAATCTGAACTCTGACCAATAATTCACCAGTCCTCCCACAAGTACGTCATACTCTATTCTTCTGTGACTTCATTTTTTTAGACTCCACATGAAAATGAATTCTTATTGCTTTTGTCTTGCTTTGCCTCACTTATTTCTCTTATTGTGATATCTTCTAAATTCATATATATTATTGCAAATGTCATGATTTCCTCTGTTTAAAAGGCATACCTGTATTTAACGGTGTCTGTTTATAATTTTAATACATTCATGTACTGATGGGCATTTAGATTAATTCCACATATTGGCTATTAGGAATAATGGCAATGAATATGGGGGTGCAAATGGTCTTTGGACACATTGGTTTCCATTCCTTTGGGTAGATGAGATTGCTAGATCTCATGGTAGTTGTATTTGCACCTTATTAAATAATTGTCATACTATTTTCCTCTATACTTTGCTAATTTGCATAACCACTAATAATATAAAAGAGTTCCTATTGCCCCTCATTTTACTCAAACTTGCCCATCTTCTTTACCATAACTTAATGTTTGATTTTGTGGCATTGGTTTGTCTGGGTTTTTTTTGTTTGTTTGTTTGTTTTTGTTTTTTCAAGATAGGGTTTCTCTGTGTAGGGTTTTGCTGTCCTGGAATGTGCTCTATAGACCAAGCTGGCCTCAAACTCACAGAGATCTGCCTGCCTCTCCCTCCCAAGTGCTGGTATTAAAGGCATGTGCTACCTCCTCCCAGCTTGGTTTGCCTTTTTGAGACAGGGTCTAATGTATCCCAGGCTGGCCTTGAACTCACTATGTGTTCGAAGATGACTTTGAACATCATTGCAGTTGTGTGCTTCCTCCCCTGGTTTTAAGTGGTGCTAGGCATTGAACCCAGGGATGTGTGTATGCTAGACAATCACTCTACCAATGAGCTATCTCCCCAAGCCAACTTTCATCTTATTCGTAGAAAACCATTCTCACAGTTCTGAGGTGATGTGACCTCACTATGGTTTCAATGCACACAGATTAATAGTACTGAGTATTTTTCCACATACTACCCATGTGTGCATATCTTTGGAGAATTCCTGTTTAGGACTTCTGCTTATTTTTCACGTGGCTTTCTCATTTCCTGGCTCTTGAGTTGTAATATCTTAGTTCCTTGTACATCTTGAACTTAATCCCATGTTAAGATGTGTGTTTTGTAAATATTTTCTCCCTGCCTGTGGTTTCCCTTTCACATTATTAGCTGCTAAGGTATGGGTTTGAAAAAGAAAATGATATCCATGTGTACAGATGGCAGCAGAAGTATTTCTATTTGGTTTCGAAATAGAAGCTATCATTTTCTGAGCACCCACTATATATCAAGCCTTAACTAAACATTTTATGTAAATTATTTCATTGAAGTCTGTCATCACCCATGAAAGTGATCACCCATATTTCCCTTGTTTTACTTTTGAGATGAAACATGAGGTACAGGCTGCAAAGTACAGTGAAGGAGATGGAAATAGAACACTGTTAGTAACTGATTCCCATCCATTTGGCAATGCAAGGATCACAGGATTGTTATATGTATTGCGTTTTCCTCTCTACTGCTGGGTATGAATTTAGATGCTGCATTTGATTCCTCAATGGAAGAATTTCTCTTGACACTAATGCGGTTCAAGAGCTTCCATTTTTCATATCTTCTTTGGAAGCTGTCTTCTATCACCAAGGACTCCTCCCTTTCCACCATCAGTAAAGTGCTGGATAAGATAGGGAATTTTTTTTTTTTTATCATTCGAGATTATAATGATTTGTAATCATGGTAATTCCTTTCTTCTTTGACTTTGTGTATCTGGTAAATGAAGTTGAAAAGTGTTTTGTGTAGAAGAGACCTGTCAAGAATGCTGACTGTTGTGAGCATCGATTGCTCCTCAAGGACATGAAACAAAACAGTGCAGTGGCTTCCAGCTGTGACGCGGGGGGCACATGGGGAAGAGTGAATATGTTTTGTCTCTTCTTTTGAATTTTTAACCAAGGAAACATGTTTAAAGAGAGAAATTAATCCAAAGATAAACAGCAAGACTTCTTGTAATTGCACTTGTTGTACTATCTATTAATTTGACTGTAATTTCACAAGGGTTTTTATTCATCAGAGAGAAACCAAAAAAGTGGGTGTGTTTGTGTATGTGTGTTTGGTATGTTTGTCTGTGTGGCACGTGGTGTGTGTATTGTGTGTGTGGTGTGTATATGAGGTATGTGGGTTTTGTGTGCATATATATGTGTGTGTGGTGTATTTGATATGTTTGAGTGTGGTGTGTGTGATGTGTGTGTGTGTGTGTGTGTTATGTGTATATGTGTATAGTGTGTGTGTGTGTGTGTGTGTGTGTGTGTGTATGTTGCATATGTGGCCTGTGTATCTCATGTATGTGTGATGTGTTATGTGGGTATCTGTGTTGTGTATGTGTGTGTTTGGGGGTGGGTTAAGCAGGCATGAAACTAATGGTATAAGAGATCTGGGCTATAATTACAGATGCCCTTTTCTCTAAAGCCCACACTTTATTTTCATGTTTATGCAGGTGGGGTTTAAAAACACAAGAGGCATTCAATTGAGAATTATGGTTTTCACAAAAATTGCAGCATAATTCTATCTCACATTTATTCATATTTTATAAGACATATGACCATTTCCTAAACCTCTGGGTGTAATAACATATTTTAAAATACCAGCACAATTACTAGGCTGAAAAAGAGCACTAACTAGGCATTTCCCCCAAGAAAACCATTTCACATATTGACTCAGAATTATGTAATAAGCCAGGAGAATTTAATATTCCACATATAAAAAAGAATGAGTTATTCTTTCTTTGGGAGTCATAACTTTGGATTTTAGACTTCTGTCTATTTGCTATTTCAAACACGGCCTATGTTTCTACAATGTTCAGGTGGGCATTGCATATACAAGCTTTGATGATGAAACAGCTTCCCCTCACTTTCTTGAAATCAACACAGAATCACATACCTATTTTAATACATACTAGGTTCTCTGCATACAAACGAAGCATTGCTAAACAAGTCCAACTGTGTGTTTTTGAAAATCAGCATAGTTCAATGTTTTTCTAACTCCCTGAGTCTGGAGAACATAAATAATCACTTTCATTCTCTGGTAGACACTGAATTACATAGTAAATTATAGCAAGCCTGGAAAGGCTCCATTAAAAAAAAAAAAACTCACACATTTCTTTTATAGGAAGAATGTGAGATATGAATTAACTCAAAATGGTATTTAAAGTTCTGACTAAAATTAACAGTAGAACTTGAAATAATTCTTACTATTTTAAGGAAAAGACTCTGGAGGGCATTTGAAAAAACAAAGGATTATCCTGAAGAAGAGAAAGGCAGAAAGGGGGAGAGAGAGAGAGATAATTAATAGAATATACTAGAGATGAATAACTAAATGAAAATATACAGATCTGCCAGAGCCCAGAGCAGTCAGAATAATATTAATCAAATCTTACTGACTCTTAATTGGAATAATGAGAAAACATTCTTAGCCTGCTTGATCATGTTGGCATTTTAATTAAACTTTCTTGGATCCTAAAGAAAACAATGGTGTTTTTGTTGAAGTGCTTTTTGTTCAACTGTTACCAAAAATACTTTGGCAGGCAGTAACCGAGTAGTATAATTGGGGTCTTTATGTACAGTAACAAGGCAGGACATGTTACCATAGATTCAAAACTTTGGCTTTCAAAAAGTTAACTATAAATCTGTGGCTACAAGAAGCCAGAACAATGAAATGTGGATTTAATTAGAACAAAGTTCCCACATTTTCAGAGCTAATACTCTGGTTATTCTTCTACAGCATGTACTTAATAGAACAGTTCTGGTCTAGTGGAATAAAGATTTTCAATAAATAAATAGCTGACAATTTAATATAAACGTATATAGCATGCAAGGTGCCAAAGACACTGCTCTTAGTGCTAGGGTGGCATGACCCCTTGCAATCTTCATAACTTCCATCTAGTACAGGTAATGTTCTCACTCTCATTTAATGGTGAGGAGACAGAGGCACAAGGAGGTTCATAATTTGTGCCACATATACACACACAAAAATAAAAATAAAAATAAGAAAAGGACTAGGAGATGGCTCAGTAGGCAAAAGCTCCAGCTGAACAAACATGAGGACGGAAGTTCAAATTTCCAGTGCTCATGGAAGCAAACAGGAACAGCCATGTGTGCCTGCAACCCTAAAGCTGCAAAGAACGGGGACTAGAGGTTTGCTGGAGCTTTCTGGCTACCAGCTTATTTCCAGTTCCAGTGAGAAATCCTGTCTCAATGGGATAAAACAGAGTGAGAGAGAATATCCCATGTCCTCTTCTGGACTCTGCAGACGTGGATGGGCACACATTCACACACATGTACACCACAAACATGCATGCACTGAGCTTAAACATTTTTGTGCCCCAGAGTTTGTCTAACTAACTGCAGAGCATGGATTTAAGCTTAAAGTCAGATTTCAGTGTGGGTCAACCCCACGCCACGCCCCCAATGCTTGCCTTAAGTAGCTGACACGCTATCAGGAACCTGATTCTGTGGCTTCCATCATGCCATCTCATCCTCAGAGTAGCTTTTCAAAGTAAATATTGTTGTTCTTTTACAGATGCAAAAAATGAGGCCGGGGGTATGAAATAATGAGCAAATTCCAGCTTCAAGGAGGAAGAGTTTGAGCCCCTCTCTATCTGACTCTGAAATGTTGAGCTTGTTCACCTCCTTTGGGAAGACCATTTTGATTTAGACATTCAGCTTATTTCTCTGTAAACCACATGATCTTTCAGAGGATGTATGTTATTTTTCTAAATGAGATTAAGATATTTTATGAAAGACCATTCTCTCCTACACTTAGGAGGCCGTTGTGGTTTTAAATAACTCGGAGGATCATCTTTAGGAAAAGACCACAGATTCACGTATAGAAAATAGGATAAGCAAACCATTAAGTGAAACAGTGGGTTATGGCACCTCCAGTCTGTGGCTCTCATGTTTACATTCCCGTGTTGGGTGTTGCACAGTGGAATCATGCTCCCTCCCTGAGGAATTAGCCATGGCCTAATTGCAGATAGAAGTCATGCTTGGTCACAAGAATATTCTGAAAGGACTTTCCAAGCTTTTGGGTCAGCCCCTCGTAGGAGAGGAGTTAGGGATGAAACTCCATTAGCTTTGCAGTAATCTAGATTGGCAATGAATCTGTCAGACATACACTCTGTTCCATGCCCTGCTTGCCCTTCAAGAAAAGAGGGTTAACCAGCCTTAACAATATAAAGCTAGCAGTGTGGGTAGCAGGAGGGAGAAAACAGTATTTTTCATATTTGGTCAGATTATGTCAGTCTGAAAAAAATGAAGAAAATATATAATGATTTATATGGAAAGTAAGAAAATAAATCTTTGTATTGTTTTTATTAAATAAAAGCTTTCTGTTTTCCTCTTTTTCAATTTTTATTTGCTAATTATTAATGTGTGGGGTTGTGCATGCATATGTGTGCATGTAAATGTGTGCATGTGTGTGCATATGCACGCAGGCACACATGTGCCACAGTGGACATGTGCAGGGCAGAGGACAATGTTCAAAAGTTGGTTCTAGCCTTTCTCCCTGTTGAGGCTGGGTTTATCTTTCGATTCTGCTGTGCTCAATATTCCAGGCTAGCCCATTCATAAATCTCTCTGTAATTCTCCTATCTCTCCCATCTTGCCACAGGAATGCTGGGATTGTATATGTGCATCACTGTGTCCCACTGTGTGTGGGTTACTGAATCAAACACAGGGCATCAGGCATGCCGCAAACACTTTGACCTTCTGAGGCATCTAGCCAACCCTGCTTTTCTCCATCTAGTTAAAAAAGAAATAAATAGGTAGAAATCAACTCATGAATTTGATGATAGCCAATGACAAAAGAAAGGACACATTTCTAAATTTTTAAGGCTTTTTATAATTAAGAATGGTGAGCTAAAGAGGTCCCATTGCTCCCTCAAACATAACAGGCTATTGCCAAGGCTATTGCTTACCCTCCACAACCTGATGACCAAGAAGGCCCTATTGCTAAAGATGTTGTATTCTTTTGTCATTGAACATGAAGAAGTGGAGCTGGTGCCCAACCAGAAGCTTTACCCCAATTCACTAGCATTCATGGTGCGGGCTGGTACTTTTCACACTATCAGAGGAGAAAAAGAATCATCACCGTCACCAAGCCAAAAACCGTGTTACCTAAAATAGTGACCTTCTTGCAAGACATACAATATTGACACAAATGTTATGAGAGTAAACAAACACTTTTTGAATAGATTTAAGGCCCACTCCATGAGATTGCACCCATACCTGTCACTGCTAAAGTGGCCAAGAACCTGAGACTAGACTAGTCATGAGCCCTGGGGGAAAACCTAATACTATTATTTTACTAAAGGAACATATTAATAAAATGACTCCCAATGACACACAGATATAACTGTAGATCTATGCCTTGGTCACCCCTCACCAGAAAAGCTTCTTCTTGCAGAAGTTGGAAATGAACAGAGAAACAAACGATTGGATAGTGGACAGAGAGCAAGAGACTTTGAAGCACTCGGCCCTAAATAGGATGTGCCCTCAAGGCTCAGGGACCTATGTGGAGGAGGAGGCAGGAAGATTCTAAAGGCCAAAGGTGTAAGACACCTCTAAGAAAACATTGTCTTCTCGACACAACAGGGCTGATGTGCATATGAACTCACAGAGATTATGATAGCATTTAAGAGACCTGCTCAAGTTCAACCTGGCAAAATCCCAGCATGGCAAAGGGGGAAGTGGACAAAAAGTCCCACCCCTAACCAAAAAGGTGTTTACACTTGACACCTGCTGAGAAAGGGAAAAATCAATTTTCTCTGATGGAGTGTCACTGGATATATCAATCATATTCTGAGGCAGGCCCTACGACCTTGGGGCTGTAGTTGGCCAACAGAAATTAGACTCCATGTTTTTACTGTGTGTGCACCTTTTGTTTTGTTATTTTTTATTTTATTGGGTTGTGTTGACTTTGATTTTTTTTCTGAGAGAGAGAGAGAGAAAGAGAGAGAGAGAGAGAGAGAGAGAGAGAGAGAGAGAGAGAGAGAGA
>CABHPQ010000617.1:0-19352 GCA_902168405.1 Peromyscus aztecus | reverse complement strand
AGAGAGAGAGAGAGAGAGAGAGAGAGAGAGAGAGAGAGAGAGAGAGAGAGAGACCATGAAGTTTGGTGGGTAGAGAGCTGTGGAGGACCTTAGAGGAGTGGAGAGAGGGGAAAGAATATCAAAATATACTGTATATTAAAAAAAATTAAGCCGGGCAGTGGTGGCGCAGGCCTTTAATCTCAGCATTCAGGAGGCAGAGCCAGGTGGATCTCTGTGAGTTTGAGGCCAGCCTGGGCTACAGAGTGAGTTCCAGGAAAGGCGCAAAGCCACACAGAGAAACCCTGTATCGAAAAATCAAAATAATAATAATAATAATAATAATAATAAAACAAAACCTGGAGGTGGTGGTGCACACCTTTAGTCCTGGCACTGGGGAGTCAATGGCAGGTAAATTTCTTTGAATTCAAGGCCATGCTGATCTACAGAGTGAGTTCCCAGACAGCCAAGGCTACACAGGGAAACCTTGTCTCAAAAACAAACAAACAAAGGAACAAACAAACAAACAAACACAGTAAAAGACAAGAGAACAACTGCCAGAAAAAGAATAGTGAGCTGTGGTAGAGTGACTCCTTCTAATGGCCTTGATGTCTTATGCTTGGAGAAATCTGGCCTTGCACTGGAGAAGAAGGAAGAAGAGATATGAACTGGAATTTTCTGCAGAATGATGGACAATACTGTCTACATCCTGGATGAGGACATTGATGGAGATCTGTAAGTCGGCAATCCTTGTCTTTAGTATACAATGATTTATTTTTTACTTGGCTTATGGAGTACAAAAAAAGAAGAAAAACCAAAAAATCTTTCTTCAGCTCTATTTCTATCCTCCCTCAGCAGGTATCTGTGTGAACTACAGGAGACATACATGGGCACTAAAAGAAGAGTGAAGAGGCATTCTCTCAGCTTATTATTCTCTAGAGAAATGGGAGACCTGTCCTGACAGAGAAAGCATGAGAATGACTCACAGATCCCCAACCTAGGGATTCTTGCCGTAAAGAAGCAGGTGTCTTGGGGTTCCATGTATATGGGAACTTCTTTCTCCCCTACATGTGCAGAGCCTGGGGCAGAAGTATAAGAAGACCTAGATATCGTTTGTCTAATTATTTCCAAGGTACAAATCAAATAATGAGTCATCGAACAAGATGTGTAGTAGCTTCCTTCCTTGAAAAACAGTGCTTCATAATGGCAAAATGGCAAAACTGTATAAACCCGGGGATTTCAGAAGACTGAAAGTTGACAAAACACATCAAAGCCGATTGATTTCACTATTTTCACAAATGGCAGGATGTTCTGTTCATGAGTCAAAGATTTATGGGTCAATAATAAAGACATCCATAATTTATAAATTGTATGTTTCTTTCATAATCCCCTTTTTTCCTGACTTCCAGCAAAATCACTGATTATAATTATCATAATCAAAGTTTTACATAATTTGTGTTCCTCTGGCAGTAATGATCAACAGAAGCAGATACTTAATTTTAATTCTGCTATTACAGCACTAAAGTAGCCCACAAATATACAAACAAATGGATGTAATTGGGTAAGAATGAAATCTTGTTAACATGATCACAGTGAGGTTTTTTTTTGTTGTTGTTGTATTATTTGGGATTTTTCTTTTGAGGAAAGTCTTCACTGTGTAGTCTTGGCTATCCTAGAACTCCCTACATAGACCAGGCTGGTCTTGAGCTAGGATTGAAGGTGTGTGTTAGCATAGTCAGCCCTGAAATTCATATATTTTTCATCAGAAATACAAAGCAAAACAAATATTAAAAAATTAGGTTTTTCTATGTATCTCTAAAATAGTAAATTAATCTAAATGTTAAAAGGAAAAAATATTTATTTAATTGTAATCAATGATTATTTATAAAAAACACTTAAATGAAGCTATGATTTTCATATGACCTTTGAATAACTATTGTATTTATTTGAGCATGGTGAATGTACATGTTTATTTTGGGCTTTCCAAGTCTATGGAGTTGGCAATGTGAAGGATGAGTTTGAACGCAACACCAAAGCTTGTTCCTATAAAAATGTAGATGCATCGTGTTCTTTTACTGTAGGAAAAGGATTTTCACTCGCCACTTGCAACCTTTCCAAACACTGAGCTGGTTCCCAAGTATCAAAGAAAGTAAGAGATGAATCACAGAGTGAAGCCAGGGAAAGGATAAATGATAAAAATGTCACAGTAGAAGCCAGAAACTATTGCATTCACACTATGGGAGAGAAGGATTTTCCAAGTAAATTAATTCAGTCGTTCCTGTTCAGTTCAGTCGTTCCTGTTCAATTTCTTCTGCTCACATGATCTATTTATGCTGGTCTTGCCCTCCATTAGCAGGAGTATGATATTTGAACACAGTGTTTTTTTTTTTTTAAAAGATTTATTTATTTCTATTTTATGTATATGTGTGAGTGCCTGCGTGTATGTAGTCAACCATGTGCACACTCAGTGCCTGTGGAGCCCAGACCAGGGTGTCGGATCCACTGGAGTAACAGATGGTTGTGAGCTGCAATGTGGGTACCAGAAACTGAATTTGGGTCCTCGGCAAGAGCAGCCAGTGCTCTTAACCACTGAGCCATCCTTCCAGCTCCAAATTACTTTTATTTCAGTAGTGCAGGTTAAAAAGGAGTGTAAGTGTTTCTTTGAAGCCAAGATGGCCTCACAAGTGTGTATTAGTCACAAGTGTGATGTGTAATGACACACACACCACTTTACCAGTGCTGCCATTCACTCCTGAATCTAGGTGTGTATATATATATTTTTTTCCAGACATTATTTTTAAATATATAACTAGAATTTTAGACACAAATATTGTTCAGAAAAGAAACTCCAATACAATATACAATAAAATATAATGGACATTTATTTGTTTCTAGTTTGGGGTTTTATGTATTTTTATTTTTGTTTTATGTATGTTTATTTTTATTTATGGATTTTATGTATTTTTATACAATTCTTTGTAGGGACAATGTGCTTTCTTTCTCGTTTGTCAGTTCTTGGAGTCTCAGTATTTCTTGTCCATTCTTCTGGTTATGAAGCAGTTGAATTTTACTGGATGTTGGTGTTTGTTTCCATGATGACTATTAACATCAAACACTACACTTACACACACACACACACACACACACACACACACACACACACACCCCATAGACACACACATTCTTTTAAGCAGCTCTGAGTATTGAACCTAGGCCTTTGAGCACACTAGGCAAGCACACTGGCCTATATTCTCAGCTCTCTTAATCTTTTCTAATGAGGTATTTGTTTACTTTTGTTGCCTATTGAAAATTAATTGAATATTGCCATTTATTATTAATTTATAATAACTTATTATTATTTACTATGTGTATGAGTTTTGCATGTGTACACATATGGTACAATATATGGGTGGTGGTTAGAGGACAACTCTGTGGAGTTGGTTCTCTCCTCCACCTTTATGTGGGTTTCAGGGATAGAGTCTGGTCATCAGTCTTGATTCATCAGACATCAAGCGCCTTTACCCTCTCAGCTGGCCCTAACTTAAGAAGTCTTCAAATGTTTTGTGTGGAAATTTCTTGCCTGATCTCTGTGTTATATATACATATTATCTGCCAGTTGTGTTTTTCTTCTCCTTGTTCCTAACAGTGCCTTAAGATATAGGAAATTTCTGAATTTTTAGGACCCATTTGTTCTGTGAAACACTGTGCATGTGAATTTATGTTTTGAGGGTTCCCTGGGAAGTACTGGGTCCAATTACAGATTCCTCCTGCCTAAGTGTGAGCAAGGACTGGCTCCTTTATTCATTGATAACTTAGAGATGACTCTATGCTCTTGGAGTTTTTCCAAATCCTTGTTCTCACTGATATGTGCCCTTAATAGTTAGCAATTGAATAGGACATTTAGGTTGGACCCTATTATAATTTCCTATTGATAATAGGGTAAAGGGAAGGGTAGGGAAATCAATAGAGCTGCTGACATTGTCACCACCATCTAAGAGCTTTCTACAGCCTGATTCATTAATATCCTGACAGGATATTAAGTTTGACTGAGAGAAAGGAGGGGAAGAATATTGATAACATAACCAGTGATGAAATGTAAATACTCTGTGAAATCAGAGAATTAGAACTAGAATCTCTGCCTACCAACGTAAGAGCTACACAATCATAGACTGTATGCTTGGAAAGTCTAACCTTCAGTTTTCTTACCTATAAAATTGAGGCAATATTTGTGTTCATCTATTTGGGCCTCTGCAACAAAATACCATAGAGCGGGTGGGTTGTAAACAACAGAACTTTATTGCTCACAGTTCAGGAGGCTGGAAAGTACATCAAAGTACAATTCAGTGTCTGGTAAAAATCCTCTTTTCTGGTTCGTAGCTGGCATCTTTCCAATGTGTGCTCTTATGGTGGAAAAAAGCGGAGCAATTCCCCCAGCCCTTTAGACCCTTCTTATGATGGTTATGTTCAATACTAGCTGAACAGAATGTAGAATCACTTGAGAGAGTGGCCTCGAGGAATACCTGTCGGGGATTATCTTGACTGAGTTGAGAAGACCCAACCACTGTGAGTGGTACTATTCCCTTATTGCCATACTGGATTGTGTAATTGAAGAAAGGGAGCTGAGCAATAGCAAGCATTGATGGTTTCTCTGCTTTTCGATTGTGGATGTAATGTGACCAGATTCTTCAAGCTCCTGCTGCCTTGACTTCTCAATTATATGCTTGAACCAAAATAAACCCATTTCCCATATTTTGCTTTTACCAGAGTATTTTATTTACCACATGGACAGAAAAACAGCAGCAGCAGCAGCAACAACAACAACAACAACAACAAAAACCCTAAGATATTTTACACACAACCTAATCATCTCCCAGAGGCATTTTTTCCTAATACCATCACTTTGGGAATTATAATTTTATTCTAAGAACTTTGTCTGGTGATGGACACAAGCAGATCATGTCAGTAATGTAGTTGGGTTATGTGTGATTTAAAATGTAAAGGGCCCTAAGAATAGTACATGGCATATACTAACTATTCAATAAACTTGGACCATTATTATTTTTAATAATGAAGTTCACACTAAGGCTGAGAACTTCAGATGTCAAAGTCCCCAAATTGAGATAAACAGATGCTGAAAAATGTAATGAAGAGTTAGCAAGATGAAAGCATTTTTAATAATTTTGTATTGCCCCTACATTCTCAGCATTACACGTTTGAGCAGAGTGAAGAGGGTACAGAAGAATGAAGGAGACAAGATTTGGGGAAAGAAAAAGAGAGCAAAGGAAATGTTGCTTCCATTGTGTCCAGTTCTTTGATCCTCGGTTCCCCACTTCTGGGGTTTTATTAGGCAATAGTTCAGAATTTCAGAGGTAGTAAGGATTGCTTGTATCCATGTTTTTGCTCTATTCTCCTGAGATTTTTCTACCCAACCTCTGTCCTGACAGGAACCTGCATTGCTATTCTTTATGCCTCTTGCCTCCATCCACACCTAGTCAGCCAGTTCACACATATGTAGGGGAGTATATACTTCCCACCTCTGTATCCACAACCTTCAGGGCAGAATTACAGCATGATGTCAGGAGGATACGGGTGAAAAGGTCTCATAGCATGCTTGGCAAACTCCTGGCACGCTGTTGCTCATCTAAACATCTTAGATATTTGGGGGAAATGAATGGCTGTGTTCAAGCTCCCACTTGCATAAAAGGAAATTCCGATCTCCCTTAGCTGCATTTTCTAGCTTTAATCTCTCATTTCATTTATTTCCCTTTATTCTTGTGGCTGCTTTCTAGCAGCCAATTAATATTTTCTCTGATAAATATTCCTTTTAAGGGTAATCTATCGTTGCTGCTAAACTCAACGTTTTTCTTATAACCTCAAAGAGAAAAATAGGAGACACATAAAAGCAAAAAACTGATTCCTTCCTGTAGCCTGAAATACCAGCTCCAGCTAGCTGGGTTTGCATACTTGTAATTGTTCTGTCTTATTCACAACAGTGCTCTCGTAAAGTCAGTTAGGATTTAATGTATATTTGTATAGGGTAAAAGAGAAGCAACAAAATTTGGAGTCCGAATTCATATGTGGTTTTATCTAGAGAGCCATGAACTTGAAGCTATGCTCATTGCTCTCCCAGGATATTTAAATAACAAATATGAAGAGGTACCTGGGAGGACACAGGATAGTCTTGCGTTGTACTGATTAAAATTAGAGTAGGTTGTAGGGGAAACAGTGGGACACAGGGCCTCCAGAATTTCAAATAACTTATGGTTTTGTTCATTTTTGGAGGCAGAGTTTGACATTATCATATTTTAGTTTCTTATTCAGCCAAGAATTGTTAAGATACTTTCCCAACCAGCGGTGAGAGTGAGGTTTTTCTGCTCTTTTTTTCCTTGTGAGAACCTTTCTTGTTCTGTTTGGATTTTTGCCACAAAGCATATACTGGCAGCTATTCCACTGGGGTACAGACTGAGGGTGTTGGATAAGATGCATAACTTTGTTCCGTGTGGCTCAATATGTGAACTGTACCGGCTTTCATCCCTAGATAAGAACGATTCTTCCCGCTGGTTATTTTATAGATTATAGGACGTGGTGCGTCCATTACTTCTCGTAATGGTAGCTGCCGACATTATCAGTGCCGTGTAAAACCTGTGTTCTGCCTTGTGCTTCATTAATACACTTAGGGCATTATTTTTCTCACTTTCATTTCCAAGTCTGAACTTAGAAAACTGTGGCTTTAGGTCCATTTACCAGGATATGAGGATGGTCTGAGTGTGTTCCGGTGGTCTGGGCAAAGGTGTGGTCAGTTCTTCCTGAAGTGCTGATCATTGGCATGTATCTCCTCTTTCTCTGGGGGTGGGGGAGGCATTTGAACCCAGAACCTCCTGTACGATCATTTGCATTCCATCACAGAGGCCTAGCACATGTGTGTGCTCTCAAGGGACGCAGGATAAACTCCTGCCATACTCATGTGAGCGTGGCGAGTCCTGTGTGTGAGTGATCAGGCAGCTGTGAGTGGACACAGGGGGTTTTCTATTTCAAGCCCAACAGGAACGTTCTGGGGCTCTTTGCCTTCCATTTCACTCCTCTTACTTCCTGTTCGGTGAGCCTGGATTAAATTCTGCTTCTACATCTCTAATGATACAGGCATTCAGGGCACAATGAAAAATAAAGGCCTTATTACTTCATAATATGTTTGGAATTGTGCATAATTATGTTTAGTTGATTAGTTGGCTATAGTAATCGCAGGACCGTAGAATGAGTGAAATTAGAAATGGAAAAGACCCATTGGGTGTCATTATCATTTTTTCCTGTGGAGGCCAGAACATGCTCTGAAGTGTAGTGTGTGTGTGTGTGTGTGTGTGTGTGTGTGTGTGTGTGCTAGAATTCTTGTTAGCTAGCTACATAAATGTACAAACTGTCACATCAATTTAGCTAGAAATAACAATATTGAGAAGTGGGACACAGCTGGGTGTGACGGCATACACCTTGAATCCTAGCACTCTGAAGGAAGCAGAGGCAGGCAGACGTCTGAGTTCTAGGCTAGCCTGGTCTAGAGAGCAAGTTCCAGGACAGCCGAGGCGACACAGAGAAACCCTGTCTTCAAAGAAACAATAAGCAAACAAAGCAGGACACATAACCAGAATTACCTGGCAGAAGTAATCGTAGCAGTTTTGTATGTGCTTGGTTTGGTTTTGCTTTCCTAGGTAGGGACTGAATCCCAGGCCTCACATAGGCCAGGCGACTGCGCCACCACGGAGCCACATCCCCAGGCTGCAGCTCTGATGGAGCCTCAGATCTATGCCAGGCTGGCTGCTTACACTGCCTCTCCTAGACGCACGATAATCAGACGTCAGTGTTCTCATGTTAGGTATGAGGAAATAAAGTTTAAACAAAGAAAAATGACTTGCACAGTGGCCTATAGCTCAGGCGGTGAAGGCCGCTCTCTGATTCTGTTATAGCACTAAACACACACCTTCTGGCCCCATCACTTGAGAAGACTAGAATGCCCTTGGCTGCACGGACTGGGGCGGGGATTTGGGGGGGAGAGGATAGTTGCACAGTTGAGTACACAACACAGGACGAGAACGGACAGTGACATCATCTTAGCAACGCCTTGCTCCTCAGGACTTCAGACAGGCTTCTCTGAGGCCTGCCTCTGAGGAGGCCCGGACGTGGACTCTGTCCTCGGGCTGGGTAGCCCAGTGTCAGCCCAATTCTTTCTGTGTCAGCTAGGTAAGAAGACCCTTAACCCTATTGTTTCCTCTGAGCAGTTCTCAAGCCACAGACCCCCTTGCTTGCTCATGGGTCTAAGTGTTGTGCTGTCCTCACCATATTCGGAGTTGCACTCAGTCTCAATCCCCAGCCTCCCGCTAACGACTCTTCTCCCTCTTTAACCTGCCCGTGGTCCTATGGAGCTTGGGGGCTGAAAACAAAACTACCCAAATCAGTGGTGGTTCCCCTCTGAGGAACAGTGTTGCTAAGGGCAGCTGGAAGGAGCAGGAGAGATTCAGGGAACTATTAGCTCAATTCTTTCTTTTTTGCCCCCTGGGCCAAAGTATGGCAAGGGACAGAGGGACAGGTCATATGTGGAGAGCAGCATCTCTGATGGCACTCCGTCCACTCAGGCCTCGGCTGGTTCCAGGTTCTGGAACAGTGACTGCTTGGATGTGAAGTCTTGCTCAGGTTCAGAGCCAATTAGTGTGGGGAGAAGTCTCTAGGTCATAGACAATGATAATTGCAAGAAAACCCACAAAAAGACAGGAGGAGTCTACGGCTTTCCAAAGAATTCTATTACAGTGTAGTTAGAGTTATCTTTATGTTAAACTAATTTTGGTACCCAGTCTTCTGGTTTCATGAGAAACCCAGTCTCCTACTTCTTAAAGACCCAAAGAGGAACAGAGACTGATCTGCTCCTCTTTCTGGTGCTTTCTGTCAGGCCTTAAATGACAAGTGCCTACTGAGTATCTCAGCATAGTGAAGCTGGGGTTGCTTATCAGGAGCCCCAGACTGACACTGTTGTCTATGTGTATCCTATATCTCTTCATTTTAGACCTCAGAGGCTTCTGCTGCTTCCATGTCAGTATGCCTGAGGGTCAGCTCCATGGCAGTGTGTGCAGTGGAAATAAAGACTGACCCAGTGAGAAAAGGAAAGCCATCCAGAGCTGCAGCAGCAAAGGGGACAGCTGTGGTGACTTGCCTTTTGGCTGAGAACTCGAAGGTAGCAGAAGACTCAGAGAGCTTCATGGTAGAAAATGGAATGCTTCAGGTTAGTCACAGATGGAGGCTGTTTGTCTGGGCAAACTGTGGTTGGTTTAACTAGCAGCAGGGCATTCTGGGTAATAGAGTTAGAGTGTATACTTGGTTTTCATTACTTTGTCCTAAGTTGAAAGTAGGGACAAAAAGGAGACTTTGTCTGATGTTCTGGACTCATTGGGGTTATTGTTTGGTTTCCTGGGTTGTCATTAGAGATAGCAGTCCATATTCCTGAAAAACCTCACGTACAGCAGGCAGACTTCATATGCTACTTTCTGTAGATAAGGACCTTGATGTTCTAGCAGACTGTGGTCCAGTCAGGGTCTTCAAATTCCATCTCTCTGTGTTTATGTCTACAGTAAAGGCTGGGGACAGTAGTAGGTGGGAGTAGATGGAAACATGAGTACACTAGCATGGTGTTTACAAATATTAACATGAGCCCTTTGGAACAGGATGAAGCAAGAGGTGGTAGGAAGAAACTACCAAGTCACAGCTAGAGACTAAGGGTCAAGGACAGCAGCCTCACATGTTCAGATCTTGGAACAGAATTCCAAGTCTTAAATATCTCTGTTTGAAAACTGGCTTTCCAGTTGTTACAAAGGAATAATCAGTTGTTAGTGCTGTGGGAATTTCATATACTGTATTTTGAACATGTTTATCTCTTCTCCCCACTCCTCTTGGAGTCACTCCTCTTCTCTGGCCACCCAACTTTGCCTCCCCTCATTTTAGCCCATCAAGTACAATTGATGTTGCTCATATACTTTGTTGCATTCATGACCTTCCACTGAAGCTTGGTCATCCAATCCATTGGAAGCTGAACCATTACAGAAAACCAATTCCCTCTTTTCCCAGCATCTATCTGTTACCAATAGCTCATTGACTACAGGTAGAACTTTATGCCCATTTAGCCTTTCCATGCTGAGATATTTGTCTGGCTTGAGCTAATGCCAGTCATGTGGATGCTGTCACAACTGCTCCAAGTTCATTTGTGCAGCTGTGGTGTCTGGAAAATACTGCTTTCTTATTGCCTTCTGCTGCCTTGGCTCTTACACTTTTTGCAGTGATCCCTGAGGAGAAGAGGGTGTGATACAGATGCTCTTGGTTACCCTCTAAAACTTGATGGTAAGACTCTGTTGCTGAAGACACCACATACTTGAATCACAGAACACAGAAAAGTCCAGCTGGTACTCACCTGGAAGGGTTATCCCTACTGGGTAACTTTCATAGGGCTAGAAGGTGCTATGAATGCTCCGTGGAGGAGAAGAATAATCACCCATCTTACCGAGCTGTGAACTCAATGAGCTACAGTTAGACCAGCCTAACAAGACATTCCCGTTGGTACAATAGCGGCGTGAGTGTTATGAAGGTAAACAACCACTTCCTGACTGGATTGAAGGCCTTCTCCACAAACTGAAATGCCTACCTGGCACCTTTACTGGGATCAAGAATTTCTGTCTAAGGGGGATGGAGATGTGGCTCAGTGGTTAAGAACACTGGCTTCTTTTCCAGGGGACCCAAGTTCAATTCCCAACCGCACATGGCAGCTCACAACTGCCCCTAATAACTCCAGTTCCGGGGAATCAGACAATCTTCCACAGACATACATGCAGACAAAACACCAATGCACATGAAATAAAAATAATTAAATAAAAAAGGATCTCTGGCTAAAACAGTCGTAGGACCTTGGGGGAAAATCTGCTACTATGTTAAATGGGTGTAGTATTAATTGACTTCTAATGGCATATCAGTGTATCCACAGATGAGTGCACTTCTCAAACTTCATCAGAGAAGTTTCTTTTTCCATAGATGGTGTCAGAATATTGAAATATAATGGTGTGTTTTTTGTTTGTTCATTTTTGTTTCTTTGGTTTTTACAGGCTGCCTCTTGAAACTGTATGGTGGTCATGATTTGTCGTATCATGTCATGCTCAACCAAAACAGAATTAAAATTTTAAATTATTTTCATATATTTGTACTATTTTTTTTATATTGCTCGTTGTTAGTTTCCAGTGAGGCTATGAAAACACTTACCTCATAGGTGGAATCATCAAAATGACATAATTTTATCTAAGGCTCTTGTATGCACACAATGGAGTGAGTTGAATGATGAGATGAACACAGTTGAGCCTATGAGAGAATTCTGGCTCAGAGTTCAGTGTATAAGTCTAATGAGACAAACACATGGACTTCTAGAATTAACTGTGGAAGCTTTTTCAGGATACTGAAAATCCCAGTGGAGGAGATTGTTCTCAAATTAGGAAATTTGGGCCATCTGTTAGCATGGTATCTTTTTCACCCATGGGATAGTGTACATTACTGTAATTTGGGATAAACATAAAATGAAAAAAATGGATGATAATCACATCCTCAGATTTCCTTTTGTATTTATTACCAAATGTGTGTGATAGCAATCATACTCTAGTCCTGCTGGCCTTTTTAATATGCTTCATGAAACTCTTTTTTTTAAATAGCTTTATTGAGGTACAATTTACATATCATAAAACTTGCATATTATAGCTGCCCAACTCCATGACTTTTAGGAAATTTACAGAGCAGTGCAGCCTGCACCACCATACAGCTGGTGAGCATCTTTATCAATGCGAACAGCTCCCCTGGGCCTATCTGGGCTCTCACCACCTCCAACCCTAGTCCCTGGTAAGATCTGCTTTCTTCCTATGAGTTTGCTTTGCTGGAAATTCTATGTAAAGAATATGATATTTGCAGTCATTTATGTCTGGCCTCTTCCACTAAGCCTAATGCTTCTAAAGGCTCATCCATGGTGTACTTTTGGTTAGTAACTACTATTCTAATGTTAGAAAAGTCACATTTTGTTTAGCTATACAAATTTGATGGGTTTGGGATTGTTTTCAGTTTGGGGCTATTCTGGATGATGCTTAGGTAGATATAAGTTTCCATTTCTGTAAAGGAAATATAAACATCTAAGAATGGAATTACTTTGTCTTCTGGTTAAAGTAGGATGTAAAGAACTGTTTACAGTTCCAGGGTACAAACTGTTATGATGTCCCCATCATAACAGTGGAAGCTTGAAGCAACTGGTCACATTGTATCCACATCAGATAGGAGAGAGATGAATGTTGGTATTGAGCTGACCTTTTCCTTTGTATATAGCCAAGGACGCCAACTCATAGAACAGGGCTGCACACATTCAGGGTGGGTCTTCTTAGCTCACTTAACCCTCCCTGGAAATGTCCTTAGAGGCACATCCATAGATTTCCCCAAGTGGTTCTAGATCCTGTCAAGTCAACAATTACCATTAACCATTACAGATGGTTCCTTTGGTCTCAGCAAATCTATAAGTAACAAGAAGCTAATTCCAAGGACCTCAAGGGGCAAGACTAGGCTAGAGTTCGTGTGTTATAATTACAATTTCAGCAAGAGCCCAGCAAGAGAAGGTGAGGTGACTGGTGTGATAAAACAGAGGATCCCCAGGCTCTGAACTGAAACCTGAAGCTTATTAGGATCAGAGCTACCAGGATACACGTGGTCTTGAACAGGGTGACAATGCACACTTGTTGCGATAGCTATCACAAAAGATGCTGTGGATGGAAGGGCTTTGTCTTGTGCTGCAGAGCCAGTATCTTCTGCTGTTGTGTTTGTTATCTCTGAGTCCCTTAACAGTTTCCAATCTTAATCTTCTCTCTCTTGTTTTTTTTTTTTTCTCCAAGCTTTTAATATTTTCTCAAAAGCCAATCTTAATCGAAGTTCTTAATCAAACTAGCTTCTCTTCTTTGAAATTACTTCCCTTTGACAATATCTTAATAGTAACTAAGGCATCCATGCAGAAAATTAGAAATGTATTGTGGTTCACCTCCCAGCCTCACCCCCAACAGGAAGTTGGGAATGGGCAATGGGAGCTGTTGGCTGCAGCAGAAGGTTTGGAGAGAAGAACGAAACCTTATAATCATGCCAGTCTTGGCACCTACCATGTTCTCCTCTTTTTTTGCTCCTCCCCTCCCTTTCCTTCCCCCTCCTTTCCTGTTTCCCCACCTGCTTTTAAAATAGTTAGCAAGACACTGCTAGACAAGAGGCTCTGGATTTCTGGAAGAACACATTAGAGCAATACATCGCTTCCATTTGGTTTAGGGGGGAAAAAGAGCCAAACTGTTCAGGAAAATGCTGAATCATAGAAATCAAAGACTCTGGGCTTGGAGAAAGAAAAACGGTTCCAATCTCTCCTTTCTGTTCCCCGGCTGAAAGCCCTGGGTAGAGTCCACACCCCTGATATTTTCTCGTTTGTGAGGTGCAGTGCCTAAGAGGACCACTTCTGTAGTTGTTTGTTTTTGAAGAATTAGATGACATAGAATAGTGTCTGATACATATTCAGCACTTAAAAACATAGGCAATTTTAGGGGCCATAGGATAAAATACAAACTGTTTAAATAGTGAATAGAAACTTAGTATTTTAACAGCAAAAAATAATGACATTGAAGTGCTACAAAGAATCAGTTGGGATACTTTTAAGGAAAGCAGAGAGCGGCCTAAGTCCTAGGACATGGGTCACTATCACAGTTCGTGAAGCACAGAGCTAAACAGAGCATCACGAACACTCATCCAGTGAGTCAAGGACAGTAATATCCTGCTTTGTCTTCCTGATATTGACACAAAACTCATCCTCAGCTTTTTGTGTGTATGTACATATGTGGTGTATGTGTGTGAGGATGCATGTGCATGTGTGTGTAAGGTGTGTGGAGGCTGGAGGTGGTACATGTGTCTTCCTCAGTCGCACTCTGCTTTATTTTTGGAGATTTTTAAAAATTATATTTTAATTAATTAATTAATTTATTTATTTTTTGTGTGTTTGTGTGTGTGTGAGAGAGAGAGAGACAGAGACAGAGACAGAGAGACAGAGAGACAGAGAGAGAGAGAGAGAGTCTAGGTGGGTACCTGCCTTGGTGTATACATGGAGATAAAAGGACAACTCTTCGTTCCTCGCACAATATGAGCTCTGGGAATCAAACTCAGGTTGTCAGGCCTGGCAGCCTTGGCAGAAGGCATCTTTACAAGCCATTTAGCTCGCCCTCTCCACTTTATTTTTAAAATGGGTTCTCACTAATGGTGAAGCTCACTGGCTGGCTAGCCCGAGGCTTCAGGCATCCACCTGTCTCCAACCCATAGCCCTCCCTCGGATTGCACAAGTGCACTTCCACTTCCGCCATTTTACATGAGGGCTGGGGATGGAACTCTGATTCTCGTGGGTGGGGAACTTGATTGTTTTAAAAGAGAACATAAAGTCTGAGGAATGGACTCAACGGGTAAGCAACACCAGGAGCCCGGGCTGAGAGGCTGGTGGGAGCAGTGTTCTGTTCTGCATAGTTGCCTTTTATAGACAGGGTGTGGAAACAAGGTATGACCTATTTGGCTAGGACAGGGTATTTGGGTATGTCTATGTTTGGTATGTCTTTTTAGGGTGTGTTAGGGGAAGGTGTCTAGCTAAAGGTTAGTTTTCGCCATCTCTTTGGCTGAACTTAAGCTTCATATTGCTGTGTAGATCAAATTGGTTTTTTGTTTTTTTCTTTATTTGCATAGGAACCCAAGGCACTGGAGTTATCTCAGCCCAGCTGCCTTTCAGTTAATCTTCTTGATGCAAAAGAAGTGGCATTTTCTAGACAACAGATTTATCCTGTGCTTAGCTGCATGTCCATAACAATGGTTTGTAATAGCAATCACTGTGCCACTCTATACTGTGATTTCTTTGAAAGCAGTCATTCAAATTGACAGATTTCCTACTGCTTGTCAAAAGTATCTTTGTCCCATTTTAATCCTTTTGTGCATTCTCTATGTGCCCTGTGTTGGGCACATTGAAAGCAAGTAGAAAGTGAATTCCAGGATAGCTTCCACCATTCTTCAGTGTAGACAGGAAGCAGCAAGCATCCCTAAGAAATAGTTGGAAGAGAGCAACTAGGGTTCTGCTTTCCGTGCCTTTTGTACCATCACAGCCAAAAGCAGTTTTGATCACCCCTGTGAAGTTGACCATGGATATCAGATCCAGCTTATCAGGTCACTTTTTTCTAGAGTAATTATAGTCTTGAACAGATCACAAGACTTGAAGTCTTAGGACCTAGGCTTGCCCATTTTGTTGATGCAGTACTTTTATGGATGAGTACTTGCCTACTAAGGCCTGATTTAAAGGTGATTCAGAGAGGCATCAAGATGAGAAGGAAAAGGAAAGAAACAGCTTGTTGAAAATGGAATTGAAAAACTGTGGCAGAGCTAGAGCAAGCTAAGAAAAGTAACAGCTTGTTCCCCAACCCTCTCGACAAACCTCATGCCCTATCTTCTGGTCCTTCCTCCCCACTTAGCATGCCTTATTCAGTGAGAGTCAGAGGAATGCACACTTAACTTCTTGGTGAATAATGTAAGGTGCCCACATATTTAAGGAGCTTAACATCTACCTGTGGAAAGAAACTGAGCCTTTGTGGCCTCAGTACACAAAGCAAGCGGTCTGCTGGAGGGTAGCTTGTTAAGTGAGAGTGTCAGAAACTCAGGAAGTCAGAGCTTCAAAGGAAGCTATTCCCTCCTGCTATGCTGTGGTGTGTAAATAAAGGGAGGGTGCATCCCCAAATTTTTATATTCAGTGATAAGCAACATTTACCACAAGACCAAGAGCTTTTCTTTCTTCTAGTGGAGGGAGGGGGGAGGGAGGGAGGGAGGGAGGGAGAGAGAGAGAAAGAGAGAATTCTTTATGTGTTAAGCATCTTCTTTTTCTCCTAGCCAACAGTTTTGTTTGTTTGGTTGAGTTGGTTGGTTTTGAAATAGCTGTATTTTGCCTGAATTTAAAAAAAAAGGAAGGTGATTTTGGTTTATTCTAGGAATTTAGTTATTCCAAAAGACAGAGTGAGTGGGGGTCAACATTTGTCCTCTTGCAGAGAAGTGAAGAGCCAAAATCTTCACACACTGGATGCTATGTTTGAGGGCTTGGCAGTTTAAGGAAGAATCATAATTCGGGCCAAGCTAATAGGTTTCAATGTCAAGCATATTCCCAGTTCTAGTCTGGGTTTGAATTGAAGAAATTGTTTAATGTATAAACTAAACTGCCTCCATTTTGGCCTTGAAAACCACTTTATAGTAAAGACAGACTAGGTTCATTCCTGTTTATGATTAGATCTGTTTCTCAAGGATTGGGCTGTGCCCCACCTGTACTGCCAATTCCAGGAAATGTCACTCATGCCTTTGTTTCCAGAGGTTGTTATGACCACCTTGCAACCATGCCTTTGTTTCAGGAGGTTGTTATGACCAACTTGTGCTTATGTTCTTCTTCTGTGACTCTTGCTTATTTGCCTGTCAAATCCCCTATTTGGAAGCCCCATACCTCTGAGCTATAAAATCCTTATCTTCCCCTTGTCCATGTCCAATGCTGATCTCTTGAACCCCTCCTTATGGAGAGACAGCCCATGTACATGAATAAAGCTTGCTCTAATTAATTTGGCTATGATTTAGGTTGGTAGTCTTTCTCTTTGAATCTATGGGATTACCATAACCTAGCTGGCCTTCTCTCTCTCTCTCTCTCTCTCTCTCTCTCTCTCTCTCTCTCTCTCTCTCTCCTCCCTCCCCTCCCCTCTCTCCTCCCTCTCTCTCTCTCTCTCTCTCTCTCTCTCTCTCTTTCTCTCTTTAAAAAAATCTTTAGCAAGAGACAAGAGACTTCTGATCTTTGCAATTATTGTAAGGAAGGGCTAAACTAGCTTGGCAAAGGCGTTAGGATCACACAATGCTCAGCCTGTCTTGATTCCCTTTCCATCCCTCATACTTATCAGATTTTATGAGAAAAGGAAAATATTAAGATAAAAGACAATAGTTAAACTTGTCCTTTTCTGAGCATTGTGAACCCAAATCTTTATGTATCTTCAGTGTATTTGGAGAACAACATGGGTCAATATCTATTTTTCTGATATCTCCCAACTCATCAAATTAGCTGTAATTCATTACTGGAGTATCTATGAAGAAGGAAAGAAGAGATGCAAATGACCATTAAAATGTTTCATTTTTTATTTATGTGTATGTGCATGTGTCTGTGTTTGTATGCCACTTGTGTGTGGGTACCTATGGTGACTACAAGAGATCACTGGACTCTCTGGAATGGGAGTTACAGGTGGTTGTGAACCACCCAGTATGAGTGCTGGGAACTGAACTAGGGTCCTCTGGAAGATCAGCAATTACCCTAACTACTGAATCATGTCTCAAGCCCCAGGCTATTCATTCTTGATTTGGAAATTCATAACACATTTACACAAACCTCACCTTGTAGCACAAGCCTCCGGAATTAGGAGTTGTCCTCGGCAGGAGGTTCAACCTGCAGTGGTACTGACAGTATGGGAACTGATTCCTACTCACTTCAAGAAACATGGCTTTCCCTATCTGCTGTGGTAGGTAAAACCCAGTACACCAAAGTATGGCCTGTGATATGTTGAACACTCTAAGGTTCAGACAATAGATGGGACTCCAATCTAAAGTCTTTTCAATCTTTTTTTTTTTTTTTTTAACTCTCCTCCAACCTTCTTTTATCCCATCTTTCCTCTCATCACCTCCTTCCATAAGTGATTTCTAGATACCAGAATTCTGAATCCTCCCGAGACAGGTCATAGAAACTAGAATTTTCCTTTTCCCAAAGTAAGCCACAAAACCCAAGAACACTCCCTTGTTTCTCCTCAAAGACTTTCATTGAGAGGGATCCTGTATGGAAAGGTCTAGAAGAAACTGAATGGGTAGGTCATGTCAAGTTCTCTTTTAGTCTGTTAGCATCAGCTCATAGTCTTCTTTGCCTGTTTTCCATTCTTTGATGAACCTAAACAGAAACTAAAGTTTACACTGAGTGTCGGAGTCTTCATTCCAGAAGCTTCCTTTGTCATGTGAAACTTGAAATAAATCTGTCATACTCTTCTGTTAATCTGTCCTTTGTCATAGGAGTACCAGATAGAACCCTTATGAAAGATGAAAAAAGATACTGAAATAGGAAATAGCAGGGTGTCCTTGAGTTCCTCAGGGGCTTCCTCTCTTGTTTCAGGTTATAAAAGTTATAGAGTTCCCGAGACCAAGTCAGTGACCTCTGGGTTCTTGTTTCCTGAACTAGAAGAATATGATTCACAGACAATGGGAGGATAAGTACAGAAAGGAATGTACAATAGTTTCACAAATGAGACTTAAAGAAGGCAGAGCTCTCATGTAGCAGGAACAGGTGCCTACAAATGGGATACCACCAAACTGCTAGTCTACAGGCTTTCTGTAAGACTTGCAGCAGAGAATGGGGTGTCATACGGGAAGTGTGGTGTGGGGGTGGGGACACTCAGTAGAGTTTGTCTAGCTGTGAGGTGTCAATGGATTTCCTCTCAGGACAGTTCTGTCCTGTTCATATAGTCAGCTGCCAGGCAGGCTTGCTCATTTAGGGAAAGAGAGATAAGGAGGAAGTAGATTGGAAACTAGAATCCCTTCTGACGTTCTTGTCTCAGACCAGGACAGAACCAAGATCATTTTCCTGGTGAAGGTAAAAAAACTACAAGTACTTACTTTCTGCTCCTGAAGATGCCCAATCAGTCTTTGTCTCCCATTCCTATTTGCTCTTACATTGTAAAGACAAGTTATCTTCAGGACTTTAATCTTATTCATATGAACTTATAATCAAGCAGATTCATTGGGGATGGGGTCTGGGGCTTGGTGGATACTGGCCAAGTACTCTACTACTGATCTACATTCCCAGCTCTCCACTTTTTAAATCTTGAGGCAAGATTTCCAGAAATTGCTCAGATGGACCATGAACTTGAGATCTTTCTGTAGATAGAATTAGAGTCTTGCACTACCACGCCTGACTGCTTGGTCTATTCTTTTTATTTTTAAATTTTATTTTATTTTATTTGTATGTGTGTGGGAGCTTTGGCTACATGTATGTTATGTTATGCACCATATTCCTATCTGGTGACTGAGGAGGCCAGAAGAGGGCATTAGATCCCCTGGGGCTGGAGTTCCAGATGGTCGTGAGCTGTTATGTGAGTGGTAAGAATAAAACCCGAGCCCTCTGAAAGAGCATCCAGTGCTTTCAACTGCTGAGCCATCGCTCCAGATCCCGGGGCTTCTTTTTATCAGATTATTTAAATTATGGAAAATTAATAAAAATGTTT
>CABHPQ010000616.1:2297-41135 GCA_902168405.1 Peromyscus aztecus | reverse complement strand
AGGGAAAGAGGAACTGAAAATGAATACCTCAGAAGCAGCAAAGTTACTGCTATTTTTAGGCAACTCCTATTCTGTTAACCAGAAAAGGAAACTAAAAAAAAAAAAATCCCCACAGAGAGAGCCTTAAAAGCCTTGCAGACACAGGTTGCTGAAGTAGGGTGGGCAGTTAGGGACCTGGGGCTTCTTCATAGTGTCTCCCTTAGTGTCAACTCTCTCCATTGTCCCTGATCTCCAGAGGAGCTGCCAATGGTAGGTGGTGGGGACAAACAGCCATCTCTGGTTCTCCAGGTTCCTTATACACACACTCATGTATCAATCCAACTATCTACCCGACTGCTTATCGTTCATCCACCTATCTTAACCATCTGTCAGTGTACCTACCTACCCATCTAATCATCCATCTATATACACCCACCTACCACCTAACCATCCATCTGCCACCCACCTAACCATATACCCACCCACTCACTTAAGCATCTTCTAGTGTATCCACCCATCCACCTAATTATCCATCTATACCCACCTACCACCTATTATCTATCAACCTACCTACCCACCCATCTATTCATCCTCATATACCACCCAACCAGCCATCTACACACCCACTCACCTAACCAGCCGCCTGTCTATCCATCCACCTAAATATTCATCAACCTACCAACCCCCCACCCACCTAATCACCCATACACCTACCCCCATCCATCCATTCACTATCTACCTCCCATCCTCCCATCCAGCCATCTACCCAACCACCCACTCATCACTCACCACCTGGCCACCCATCAATCTACATGCCCATCCACCCACCTACCAACCACCACCTAACTATTCATCTAGTCACTACGACCCACCACCTAACCATCCATCCACCCATCACTCATTACCTAGCTATCCATCTGTCACCTACCACCTAGCCATCCATCTACCTTCCATGACCTGGCCATCTATTCCTCCATACATTCACCCACCCAACCATACACCCAACAAGGTACATCTCAGGTCCTATCCAGGACACTGGGCTCATAGGGTGGGAAGTGAAATACTCAGATCTTTCTTCCTCTGCATAGGATCTGATCATCATGTCACACAGCCCTCACATGACATGCAGGTCAGGATCTGGAGGCTGAGTTAGGAAATTACCATACAAATTGTGGCGTAGTGTTTTTAAGGATATATCTAAAATATCCCTTGCCTGGGCATCGTATCCTCTGAGTCACATGGCTTGACCATTACTGCCAACAGCGATTGCATAGCAGGTGCCCTCTATGATTGTTTCTAATTTCCAGGCAAGGAGGCTATGGATCCAAGATGCAACAATGGTCAAGGTTGTAGGGTGGAATTTGAAACAGTGAGACAGGTCTGCTATGGCCACGAGCCTTTGTTTATCTGTGTCCTGCAGCCCTTTAACAAGCATGTCCTCTGACAGTGCTACCTCTCTCCTGCCTCCGTTTCTTCTTCTGTAAAGTGAGGTTATGTGTTGGACAGACACTCAACTTGAAGGGCCGTTTTCGTAACACCCTTAAGAATACTCCTGCCCCTTAATACTGGTTTCTTACAAACACGCAATTTCCTCCTGGGCTTTTTTTTTTTTTTTATTGCTACTGGTCTCCAGCAGGAAGGACTATCCCAGCTGCAGGCCAAGTCCTGATTGGCTGGAGGAAGAAGGAAGGAGAAACGCCCCAAATCAGATGCATGTGCTGGTTATAATTCACTCGCTGTCTGTGATGGCCACAGCTTCCCACTGAGGTCTCTGCACAGCAATGTCTGCCTCACAGGGTGCGTGCTTTGTGTGTTTCAGGCTTAAAGGCCTTCCTTCCCATTGAAGAAATCTCTGAGTTTCCTGAGCAAGCTAAAATAGTCAAGTCATTAGCAGGTGGACATGAGAAGGGCTCAGTGCAGCAAACTGAGAGATTTATTCTGGGTTTCAGGAGAGGGATGTGTAGTGAGAAGGCTAGGGATAGTGTCGTATCTAGGCTGGGCTGGGTGATTTGGACATTATTCTCTGAGTCCAGACACACACCTCAGTCACCTCTCAGATTCGTTTCCTGTCTACTCGCAGCATGGAACTTCATTAGGTCCTCTGCAGTCCTGAGAGCTCTGAGCTCTGAGACCCCACAGTGACTCTGTCCCTTTCGGGCATTGCTCCCTCAGCTCTCCCCAGTTTCCTGCTCTGTCCTTACAAGCTACAAGCACAGCCTTGAAGAAAGGAAGACTAACCACAGTCGTGGAGTTGAGGCCCCTGCTATGACGTAATCTCCACAGTCCTGGCATCTCTCTAGCAGCTCAGGACCCTTGCACTTCCCTTTGGGCTCCAGTAAAGCAAGGCTTTGGTGGACAGAATACTATCACAGACAGGCTCTAGCTGACTGATGGAAGGTGACTGTGGACACAGGGAGTAGTCTCTGGGGATGAAGTGTTGATCAATTACTGGAGGAGGACTGGGATGGACTGGCTGTCAGGGAACCCGATAACATCAGCCCTCTGCCACCCCCTGCAAGCTAACCAGTGGATGCTGGCATATGAGCTGTCCACACGGTCCTGGTGCTGAAACAGGCTGACTCCTTCAATCCTACACCCCCAAGAAGACACCAGTGCAATAGACCTCACTTGGAGCTGTCCTCAAGACCGAGGTGCTGATCTGGAGGGAGCCGGGACTAGAGGAGGGCCTGACAGGGAGCTGTCCAAGGCTCTGGTGCTGATAAGACAAAGTTTTGTGAATGACCCTGAAGCTCTCTAGGACAGCAATGCTGGCTGTCAAGCTGAGGGGTTGAGAAGTAAGTGTTAAAATGTCTGGATCTGGGATACAATGTGTGGGTTCTGGGAAGGGCACTGAGTCTTTTCCTGAGTTCCTGAGCAGGCACAGAGAGGTTATCCCTCACATTCAACAGTGATGCTCCAAGGGTGTTTCTCAGGAAATAGAGGCTGTTGAAGCAGACACACCCAGTAGAAAGATAACACCCTGCAAAAGACCACTCAGTGCTACTTAAGTGCACGGGCAGAGAACCCATCAGTACATTGCTGTCACTTGCCCCCAACTCCAGAAGTGCTAGCAACCACTAGTGGTTTATTCTTTGTTTCTGTGCACAGTCCTTGGGCCTTGGTTCCTACCAGGACTGAAGGCACATACTTAGTTAGGTTTTGGGAAGCCCTTCACTGAACTTACTAAGTTATTTCCTCCATGGAGAAGAGGAAGAAAACCCATATCTAGAGGTACTAGGGAGAAGCCTATGTTGGGAGATTGTTTTAAAATAGTTCAATGAGTCCCTTGGGATCTAGACCAAAGAGGCAGAGAGAAAATGCTTCTGTGTAGCCAGAGTTTGCAGAAGTCTGTGGCACTGTGGGGGATAGAAAAGACAAAGTAGGACTTTTAGGTCACAAGAGTGGAGGAGCAGAGTGATCCTGCGGCATGTGGCTTCCTTCAGCATAGGCCAGCCATTGCTCTTTCTCTTCTATGCTTCAGCTGAGGGGTCCCTAGCTTGGTGGCTGTGTACATAGTGTTGCCATGCCTGAGTCCAAGTTATCTCCATGAAGAGACTCCTTGGAGGACAGCCAGCCATCTCTGTGACACCTTTAACTTGATATTAGATTTAGAGGAAGGGCATCAAAGGCCAGGAAGCCACAGTAGCTGTGGTTGGTACCTGGGCTCCCTCCCCATCTTAAAAGTGTCATTTCCTTTATTCTATAATGGCATCTTCAGTGGGGCTTGAGGTCCCCAGAACAGAGCTGCTCGGAGATGGTTTGTTGAGGGCTGCTTGTGTTGGCATCCCTAAGGGGCTGATTAAAACAGAGGTGTGCAGCCCCACCCTTTATGGATGGATAAAGTGTCTGAAGGTGTAGGCTGGTAGTTTAAAGAAGTCTCTGGTGTCTCTGATATTTCTTTGCTACATAACTGTTCTGGTTGTCTATTTCTAATTCATTAAATGCCGCTTCCCGATAGGCCAGGCCCTCAGGTGGTTTTGGAAATGGTTGAAAGAAGCCAACTCCAGGGACTTCCAGTCTCTAGATCCTTGCCTGTGATGGCTGTCCCCTCCCATCCTCCTTCTTCTTGCTTCCTAGGAGTTTTCCTGACCACACATGTCCTGGATTCTCTGAGGCTTGCTATGGTCCTGCCCTTGGCACTTGTAAAACCTCTACACCCCTTGGCAATGCTACCCACCTGGCACCAGCTTGCTTCCCAACATAGGTGTTTTCATCTGTCTTCTCCCCTAGGATCTATGACTGACCTCACTATGGCTGCCAAGTGTCCCCTGTGGTGATGTCCTGGGCCTTCAGACTTGCTCAGATGTGCTTATCCTTCTGTAGGACCCGTGATCCTTGTGGATTCTAAAGTTCTTCCCAGGAACACTTCCCTCTTCCACAGCCAATCAGGTGCCCAGACTTGGACAGCGCCCTTCTCCTCCCCTCCTGCACTCTGCTCCAGCCAACTCATTCACACCCTAGGGCTCCTAGGCTCTCTTCCTGCCCCACACCCTCCTTTCTCCCCTTGCAGCAAGGTTGGTGGCAACAGCCATGTACAAAAGGCCCCTATGAGGCAAGAGATACAGTGTGTTCTGTAAACCTTATCCTACAACAGTGCACAGAGAAAATTTGATCCCCCTTTTGCAGATGAAGAAATTGAGGCTTACAAATGTAAAATGACAGCTACCCCAAGAACGTACAGCTGACGAGTGGCACTGCCCAGGGTAGAGCTGAGATGTGACTGTGCCCACATGGTGCATCACCTTCTGGCTGGGAAGATGACGCAGTGAGTAAGTGTTGTCTACACAAACATGAGGGCCTGGATTCTGATCCCTAGACCCCATGTGAACCTGGGTATGGTTGCTCGTAGTCACAGTGCCATGGGTCAGAGTCAGGTGGATCCTGGGAGCTCACTGGATAGTCATCCAGCCAAACGGTGAGCTTCCAGTATTAGAGACCTTGCCTCAAGGCAATAAGGAGAGAGACCGAAGAAATTCAGCTTCCTGCTCTGACTTCTGCATGTCCTTATAGGGAAATAAGCACCAATACACTCATGTGCATGCATTACACCCCACCACAACCCTCAGCCCCCCACAATACACATATAACACACACACATACACCACACCACACTACACTCACACACCACACCCACACTATACCATGCACATATGACACACACATATATCATATACACATCCACAAGAATCACATATCACACCCACACACTACATAGACCCCATACCATATACATATACACAAACCCATACTATACACAAACCACACACATACAAACACACCACACTGTACCATACACACACACACACACACACACACACACACACATACACACACACACCACATATCACACACACACCACATACCATACCACATATGCCACATACATCCCTCTCACATCCTACCACACAAAATACACGATACACATACACCACATGCCCATACTAACACACCACACACACACATATCAATACACCCCAACATACATCACACATATACACACACCCCCCACATCACACATACATTCACACACCATAAATATATACCATACCCATATACCATGCATCCACACACACCGCACACTCACAGTCACATTACCGCCTATCACATACACTCTAAAAGCCTTCAATAGCTCCCTGGTGGCTGTTTTAAAGAAACCTATTCAGGGCCTGGCCTTCAGGATCCTGTCCAGCTGGCTCTACACCAGCCCCCGGGGCTCTGGCCTAATGGCACCATCTGTCATTTCTGATCTAATTCATGCTCCTGCCTCCCACCTCGGCACAGGTCCCCTCTTCCAGAAGGTCCAGGCACCAGGTGTCTGTTAACCACAACTCTACCTCCAAGACAAGCCCTAAGGCCAACTTCTCTGTAAAGTTCTCCATGCTCTGCTCCACTGCAAGGTCCCACATCTCCCTGCTGCCAGCACCTCCATAAGCTCCTGCCTCAACACCACAGCCCTGGGGTGGTGTTTGCCAGCTCACACCCTACCCCATACACTCTGAAAACACAGTCCTCAGCCAGGCTGGACTCCACCACTGCTGTCTGTGCTAGTGATGGAGGGCACCCAGGGCAAAAGTCTCATGGTGAAGTCTACATCTCCCAGCTGAAGTTGGTGGCCTTCCTTAGGTTGTCAAGAGTCCCCCCTCTGGAGGGGCTTCAAGCCCTCCGGCTCCCCAAGAAGTTCTTACCCTTCTGGGAGTCCTGTGCTCTTTGTTGCAGGAACACCTCAACTCTCACCAAGGATAGTTACTGTGCCCTGCATGCAGGTATGGCTTCTGGGAGCCTGGTTCCAGTCCTGTGGCACAGCAGCTACCAGGACCTGACTTCCTACCCAAAAGAGCAGAGACTTGGCAAGCTGAGGAAGTTGGCTGGGGTCACTGATGGTGGGATCTGAAGTCAGGAGGACAGTTGTCCAGGACTCAGCTCCAAATCACCAGTATGGCTGGGTGTGGTGGCTCACGTCTTTTGCCCTGGTGGTAGGACACACAGCTGGGAATCAAGTGGAGAAGGGTCCCAGCTCTTCCAGTCCAATGGGGTCAGGCCCATGTGTTCACCATACCCACTGTTAGGTCCTGCAGGGGTACATACAGTCTGTGCCCCAATCTTCTCCCTTAGTCTCTCCCTTGGTCACCTCAATCCTGGAGATCAGAGCCAAGACACTCAGAATCTACAAAGGAGATGTCCAGGCCATACAGGGAGTGTGGAGGCCTCTGATACCTCCAACCCTAGGCTTATCCTCTGAATCGTCTATTTACTCTCTGGTCCCCAGAATCACATGCCCTGCAGGCTTTGGGCTGGTCGGCTGGTCAGTGACTATCCTAGCTAGAAGCAACTGAGGGGGATCCAGTTCACTCTGCAGCCCTCCCCTGACTTGGCACGGCTGTCCCCGGCCATTGCGGAGACACGCAGAATCCACTTGGTACGTTGAACAGATGGTGCCACCTCTAAAAATAACTATGCTGTACCACACTCCCCGGCACAGCCGAGGCCTCCGACAGAAGGGGGTCCGGGTAGGGGTGGGGGCTGCTAGATGCTCTCACCAGCCATCTGTGAGAGGACAGATGCGAATGCAGCCTCCTGGGGAACATGGGCCCAGAGGACCCTAGCCTTGTTAAAGCTATGCAGAGCCACGGGCTTCATGCCCAGGCTCCAAGACGGAGGTAAAAGTCAGTCAGGATGGCTAGGCATGACCAAATTACTCCTCTGAACTCTTCCTTCTGTGACCCTCAGCAACCTCACCCCAGTGGCCCACATGGAGCTCTGAGATCACACCTGCAGCATCCTTCCTCTCTGCCTGCCTGCCACCCCCCACCCCGTTGCTGCTCTCTAAGGTCCACAGTTTCCAGTAACGGCTCTTCCAGACAGCTTCGCCAGCCCCGGGTGCATGTCATCCTGTCGATCCCTTAAGCATGGACCATTTCCCTTGCAAGTGACTAGGACCGGAGTTCCTTTGCTCAGTGCCGGATGGGGCTCAGTTAGAGCCTCCCCTCTGCCTCTGCTGAGTAGCCATGGTGCAGCTGGGTCACCTACCCCTCCCTTCCAAGTGGGGTTGGGAGGTCATTGATAGTCCACATTGACCAAGAATAACAGATTTCTAGAAGGGAAGTGGAAGGTGCTGGCCCAGAGCCACCGAGCAGCTGTTGGTGGAGCTGGACACAGGCCCAAGGCCTGTCAGAGGTGTCACCCTTCTGGGCCACCAACCTCCTTCTACTTCCCAATGCTCCAAGGATGCACCCACCTTCATCCTGGGCATGATTCTTCTTGAGTGCCAGCCCCTCCCAGATTGGCCTGGCAGGCTTAACGGAGCCAGAATGCATTGTCCTCACTTCCTGCCAAGAACCAGCCTAAAGATCCTGAGTCCTCTTATAGATTCAAACCTCAAACCCGAAGGTACCTCCCTCTACTTCTCAGCTCCATCTCTCTGCCCTGAAGTCCCCTTCTCCATAGTTTCCATGGCAGTCTGTGCCGCTACACTGGTTCCAGAGTCCTCTGCGATGGGTGGGGTCTTCCCTTTCCTAACCATCTATGTTGTTATCTAGGTTCCTAGTGTGTCTGAAGTATTCTCACCACTTCATAGGACATCACCACTTCTCCACTACATAGTGCATCTGAATGTGCCAGGCAGAAAAAAACGCACAGTTGTGCAAGCAGGTGCACTTGCACAGATTGAATCGGTGTGTCAGAGCAGGGAAAAGTGCCAGTGTGTGTGCATGAACATTCATATGTGCACAGTAATGTGTTTCTGGGTGTGTCAGTCAGGGCCAAATAGTTGCCTATAGGTTTGTCTGAGTGGGTGTGTTCTGAGGTGGGAAGACAGTGTATAAGACTCTGGGACCTGTGTGTATATGTGTGTATGTGCATTTGCATACATGCACATAAGTGTGCCTGTGTGTTTGTGTGTTCACGTGTTTGTGTGTGCATGTAGGTGTATACATGTGTATGTGGACATACATACATGTGTATAGGTGTGTGCACACGTGAGTGCTGTGTACATGAGTGTATATACGTGTGTGTTATGGGGTATGTTAAGCCAAGAAAGACAACAGAGCCTCCCTAGTGTGAAGCAGGTAGGTAGTGGTCAGGGCCATTTTTAAGGGCTCTGGGCAAGAAAGAAGGCTGTTGTACAGCTGATACCTTGCCACCCTCTCTGCGACGGTCACAGGTGGTCAGCCCTGAAGCCTTCAACCCTGGAGCCCCCAAATCATGCCAGTGGGAGACTGGTTTCTAGGGAAATATGCCATTAAGGTTGACCATGAGCAAAACGCAACAGCACCCAGCACTTGAAGTGAGTGCTGCTCATTGATAGCTTTTAGTTTGAAGTTTCAAAGGACTTACTTTTATTTCCATCTCACAGGTGAGGAACCTGAGCTTAGAAGGATTCAGGGACTTGTGGTGGTGGGTGCCACATACAGCAACACCTGCAGGTGTGACCTCAAGGATCATGGCCATGCATGGAGTGTGCACTTCTATGGCCATCATTGCAGACCATGAGTTAGCCGTCCCTGCTCCACCTTCTTCTCTCTTTGGGCCTCAGTTTCCCCATCTTTCCCACAGGGAAGTCGGGCTATATGGTTCCAATAGTTCCACCTGACACCCATTAGGCCTTTCACATAGAGAAACAGGCTCCCTGGCTCACACATCTTACCCTTTGCCCCAGTGGGCATGTGTGTACTGCCGAATAGTCATAGTTACATCTTCTGGCTGCTCAAACATCCATGTGTAGAGAGTTACTCATTTAATAAAATGATAAAAAATCAACTCAGAGATGCCTTGTGGATGATCCACTGTGTATTAGCATATGCTGGCCCACTGCTTCTGCTTCTTAGCATGGTACACTCCTAGAGAGACCAACTCAACAGACTCTTCCTCAGTAAGTCATATGCTAAACTCCATTCTCCAGGCAGAGTCAACTGAACGCTCCTTGAGACTTGGGCATTTGTGCCCCCTAAGGGCTCATATATCTCCAGGTGTCCTGTACAGACCTGACAGACACACATGGCAACTGCAAGTGGACACACAGAAAAGCACTGTAAGTCTCAGACACGCTCACTTCGCATCACTTGTGTTAAAACACAGAGTCAGCACTGAGCACCTGCTGTATGCCTTACCCTGACCCCAGGGAGGGTCACAACTGAGATGGACATGGAGGTCAGGAGGGTCACCTTTCTGGCAAGGAGCTGTCCCCATGAATGATGCCATCTGAGAGAGTAGCAATGGACTTAAAAGTGACCAGGAGCCACCATGTGCTGTCACCCCTAGGACTTCTCCCTGTACTCCCCCTTTTCTGCGCATGTCTCGATGATGTACGCACAAGTCCCTGGATAGATGCCCCAATCTTCTTTATTTTAAAGATGAAGAAACTGAGGTTCACTGAGCTGGAATGACTGGCCAAGGTCCCACAGATGGGTGCAGCCTGAGCATCAAGCCTATACCTTGACCTTGGTGCACAATGGACTCCTGGGCTTGAACTTGGGGCACATGGAGTTGCCCTGTGGAATGTAAGACGGAGTTCTGAAGAAGAGGAAAGACCAAGGCTGTCTTCTCCCTCCTCCCAACCAGAGGGGAGGCATGCAGCTATGGAAGACTCCAGCACTCTAAGAAACCCCTGAGGGAATTCTCTTCCTGGACTCTGCGGACAGGTGTGAGGCCAGGTCTAGAGCAGGAATGGGTGAGGGGCTTTGGATGACCTGCGGCTGGGTTGGATGGGGTGGTAAGCAGATGGCAGTCCCTTACTGTGCTTGCAGAAGTCAAGCCGGGAACGTGGGAGCTGCCAGGCTGGCCCTATCACCTGCTGTTAGAAACAGCCCTGGGCCGGAGGGCTGGCAGCCACCCAGTATGGATTTGCTGACGAATGGCAGGCCCCGGGGAGGCTCAGCCACCAGCCTGGCCCTGTTCCATGGCTGCTCCGTTACCTCATTATAAATAAGGGCTGTCACTTGAAGGGACTCTACAATCTAACCTCCTGGGTCTGTAACCATGGAGCATGGAGCAAAGTGGCCACTGCACAGATGAGGAGACTGAGGGTCCAAGAGGGACAGCAATATGCTTGACAAGGTCACTCAGGCTCTGTGCTTGGGCCAGAGCAAGGCCTGGAGACCCTTGAGGCACCAAGGGCAGGACATGCAAAGAGACGCTGCTGGCGCTCTGGTTCTTTGTGGTGCCAGCTCCCGCTCCACTGCCATCTGTCTGCTGGGCTATTTCCGTCAGCCCGAAGCACCCAGGGGCCCGCTCTAGCCCTATCCAGCCCAGGGCAGAGAGCAAAGCCTACAGAGACTATAAAGCACTCTTGGGGTCTCTTTGTGGGTGGCACAGCTTCAGGAGAGCAGAGCAATACTGGAGTCATAAATGATATTTAATGAGCGTGTGGTTGGTGCCTAGTTCCGGCAGCAATGGCTGATGTCAGGGGCAATGCACATTTCCACTCATCTGGGAAACGCTTGCAGGGGCAGAGCTTACCCACAGGCAGCTGATGCCCTGAGGCAGGATTTAACTGTTCTTAAACAATTGGGTGTGGTTCCCTCCCTGCTCAGCACAGGGCATGCACACACACTGTAGTAGTTTAGTAAAACGAGCTAGGGAACATTTTTTTTTTTTTTCCGAGACAGGGTTTTTCTTCTCTGTGTAGCTTTGAGCCTTTCCTGGAACTCACTCTGTAGCCCAGGCTGGCCTCGAACTCACAGAGATCCGCCTGCCTCTGCCTCCCGAGTGCTGGGATTAAAGGTGTGCGCCACCACCGCCTGGCTGAGGGAACATTTTTGTATATGCCAAGCCCTGGTGCTCACTACTCCCTAGGAGTCAGCCCCTTTGATTCACCCCAGAGCAATAAGGCCAGCCTTCTCACTGTCCAAAACTGACAGATAAGAAAACCAAGGCAAAACAGAACAACCCCCCCCCCAAAAAAGCAAAACACAAAACAAACAAACAAACAAACAAAAAGATCAGTGACCCACTAAGGCCACTTGGATGGAGCACAGAGCTGTGGGCGCTGGTAGAGGAATAAGATGGGAGAGACCCGGCGGAGAGGCTGAGGCTCTGAGGTTGATGTGGTCGGTTCCGTGCAGCACCCTGGGAGCTTTCCAAAGGGGGTCAGGAAGTCCTTTATGTGTGGGGGCAAGCTTGCATTGTGGGTGGGGAGACAGCCACTGTGTCAGCGGGCAGCCAAAGGGGGCTCAAGTTTCTCTGAGCCCAGCCCTGTGTTCCACCTATAAAGCTACCCAGGGTGAAGGACCCTCTACAGACAGTCTTGTGCAGCCACGGGAGACAGGGAAGAGTATCCCTCTGAGACTGGCCCTGGCGTCTCTTCCTTGTGCCTCCCGGAAGGGTGCTGCCACCACTGGACACCTTGACACCCAAGCCTCTCTGGCTCACACCTCAGTTTCTAGGCAACCAGGCAGGCCGTCCTTCTCCTTCATCCAGCTTGAGTTTCCAGAGGCAGGCTCCTGGGTGTGATATAGCAACAACTGCCTAGCCGGTTTGGGGGGAATGCTAACCCACAGCTTAGACCTGGGCGGTGGTCCTGCGGTCACTGTGTGGATGGGGAGTCTTAGACCCAGGAGCAAAAAGTGAGTAACCTGAAGTCACCCAGAAAGTGAAGTGAGGACCACGAGGCTGTCTCCAACCCGGCGGCTGAAGCAGAAATAACAGCTTACAATGTGATAAACACCACGTCATTTGGGGGCTGACTACATGCCTTTTCTACAGTGGCCCATCTCACCTGTAAAACAACATAGCAGGGGGCAGACAGTGTTCTCTCGACCATTTCACAGATGGATAAACTGAGGATTTGAGAAGCTGCATCATCTCTGTGAGGTCCCCAGGTCACGGAACAACAAAGGTCAGATAGATTCAAACCCAGGTCAAGCTGACTAAGGCTTGCAGGCATTATCAAGGTCCCCAAGGACTCAGGGGCCTGCCTGCCAGCTGCCTGAAGCAAGGATGAAGGGTTTGAACTCATGTCTCTGGTTCGAAGGCTTGAGCCTGGCCCACTGTGCCCAGGCTACCCGCAGAGACTCCTGCCAGGCCTGGGAGCCTCCTAGCCTCAGGAGTACCAGCTCATTTTCTCTAAGCCTGGAGAGGTCTCTGGGGGGGTGGGGGAGACCCAAAACTTCTGCCCTGAACAGAGCCAGCACTCCCTAAGTGATGACCCTTGATTCCATAACTGGACCTGTTCCTCACTCTCCTTCACCTTCACCTCCTGAAACCTGAGCCTGGGCTAGACAGGGACACCCCTGCTACCATGGCAACAGTACATTGGATACTGACCTGGGGACCCACTGGCATGCAGGGGAGGGACAGGCTTCACCCTAGAGGGATGACTGGAGTGGTAGTGAGCAGGAGCCTCAAGCATCGCAGGAGCCTGCTTGCCTAGGCTGGGTAAACGCTGCTGTTTACAAATCTATTGAGCCGGCCCAATGACCCGCGCTGGGCAGGCCTACCTGACCCAGATGCCCAGTGACAGCCCCCCCCCCCCCCGTGAAAGAATGGGTTCAGAAACACCCTTTTATCCAGCACAGCACTCCCTACACCCACCTCTCTACTCAGTTGGCCTTTGTCCCTGAGTCCTGGTAGCCAGGGAGGTGGGAGCTTGGGCTCTAGTCTTAAAGGGGGTTCAGCTAGATTGAGGTTATGACTGTGTGAACACGTGTGTAAGTTTTCTAGGAATTTTATTACTAGACAGAGGAGAGGAGGGAGGGGAGGGAGAGAGAAAGGTAAGATGGAGGTTGAGAGGCTGGGTGGGACAAGAAGAGAGGCAAACAGACATGAGAGAGAGAGAGACAGAGAGAGAGACAGAGAGAGACAGACAGAGAGACAGAGAGAGAGACAGACAGAGAGACAGAGACACACAGAGAGAGACAGAGACAGAGAGAGACAGAGAGATAGAGACATCAGTCTGTGGGACAGGAACCAGAGACTTAGACCAAGGTGGATTGGTTCTCCAGGGGAGCCCTGGTGGCCAAGGCTCTGGCTGGCCAGGTAGAGGGTGCAGCACCCCGGGGGTCAGTGCAGTGGCAGGAGAGAGGGTCTGTACCCTGCCTTCTGTACTGAACGCTTGGGCCCTGGGCCAGTTCCACCCCTGGCACTATTCCTCTGCCCCGCCTGCCTGGGAAGCAGGGCAAAGATTGTTCCAAGGTCACCAGAAGCCACTGGGAAGCTCTCAGCTCCCGTGGCTTGCTGGGCTGTCCGCCCTCAGATCTGGGTTATTTTGGGAACTGTGCAGCCAGAACACACCCCTCCTCCCTGTTCAGGGGCCAGTGGTTGCTGACGATGACATTCTCTCAAGGAATCGTCTCACTGATGTCTCTGCTTCTGGGAACCTCCCCCAACTGTCTCCGAGTGAGCTGTCTGGGCTGTGCCTTCTGCACTGTGGGTGTCTGGTCCAGGGAGCCCCTGCAGAGGCCAATCTGCCATCCCCACCCTCATCAACTGTGGGTTTCCCAAAGCGGGGGTGGTTTAGGTTCCCAAACACTGTTCACATCAAGTGTGGTACTGTTGACTGAGCACTGAGGACAGCCCAAGAACCCAGCATGCAGCTCCACTGAGCGCCTCAGAGGCCAGGTGTTTGAGCTTCGTCAGTACCCCATGTATTACAATGGAGGACACTGAGGTCCTGATGATGTTGTAGGGTGGAAACTACTGAACAAAGATCCTACCCAAGGCAACACGATTTCAGAGTCCACTCAGTCATCAGGCATATAGCCCCCTCCTCTTTCATGAACACTGTCACGTCCATGTCTCTGCTCAAAAGCCTTCTTTGGCTCCTTAGGGTTTCCTAAGATCAAAACCAAATGTTTGTTCTGGTGCTAGATACTTTCCCCTATTCGCCTTATCCTTCCAGGTCTCATTCACTTCCCTTTTGATTGCTTCTAGCCCCTTCGATTTATTGATTATATGCTCACGAAACGAGCACCCACTGTGTATGCTTCTCTTGAGGCAGACTGCAAAAGTACTATGAGGGAAGATGATGTCACTGTTGAGAAGGACAAGACCAGTTCTGCAGAGTGGATGTCAATAAGCCAGACTGTGTGCCAAGGTGGAGGGGCCAGCCAGGGGTGGGGAGGAGCCAGCCACAGGGGGGGGGGAGGGCCAGCCAGGGGTGGGGAGGAGCCAGCCAGGGGGGGGGGGGGGGGAGAGTCAGGGGGGGGGAGGGGCCAGCCAGGGGTTGGGAGGACCAGCCAGGGGTGGAGAGGGGCAGTGTTGCTTTTAATAAACCATAGGAGCAAAACGGCATGGGTGGCTTCAGAGCTGTGCCTGGAGCCTAGGTTCACTCGAGAACCAGAGGGATACCTCTGACGACTCCTTGTGTTTTTAAGATCTGCCACCTCTATCAGGGGTGTGATCAAGAGCAGAGGAACTGAGGAGGCTCCTGCGTCACAGAAGCGAATGGGAACAAGGTGGCAGCTGCAGAAGAGGTGGGGACCAAGTGTTAGGAGGTGGGAGCCACTGGACGGGCTGAGAAGAGGAAACTAGAAGAGCAGGGAATGGGTGGGGAGGCTCAGGTCAAACAGCCAAGTGTCTGGTTTGGGACCTGGTGACACTGAGAGGCTTGGGAGACACCCAGGAAGACATGGAGTGGGCAGCTTAGGAGAGAGTCCGGGCTACAGACAGAAATGTGGGCATCAGCAGCTCCTGGCCAGGGCTTACAGGGCTGGGACAGGGTGAGATCATCGCAGGAAAGAGCTTGAACAGCTGGGAGGAGGCTCAGGGCTGAGGCCTGGCCTTGAAGGTCAAGGAGAGGACAAAGAGCCACACTTCACATTGGCAGCCCCCATCAGGTGGCTCCCCCTGCTCAGGAACCTTCCACGGCGGCTCCCTACTGTACACAGAACAAGCTCTAAAAGCCTTAGGTAAACACATCGCTTCTGCTTTGTCTATGCAGGCTGACGGTCTTCTGTTTCAAGCCCAGGCTGCCAGCAGGAAGGTCAAGAGTAGGAAGTGGCAAAAGGACCAGGGGTGGGACGTGCTGAAAGTGTGTGCTGAACGAGAGAGAGAGAGAGAGAGAGAGAGAGAGAGAGAGAGAGAGCGCAGCCCAGCAATCAAGTCCATCCTCCTTCATTACTGCCCTGAGCTCAAGACCAGAGACTTTATTATGCAGGAAAGAGTGCATGTGGTGTCCAGGGTCTTGTCCCAGGGAAAACTCAAAGCTCGCTGTCCCTGGCTGTTCTTCTGTTCCCTGTTCTGTGTCACCACCAGCAGGGGCTGGCAGAAAGCTATCTAGCAGGGAGGGCCTAGGAGGGAGGGGGGCAGGCGGCGCATTTAGTAAACACTTGCCATGTCGCTGCGACTCAGGGCACAGCATGGATGGGTCCGCTGACGCGGGCTCTGATCTTGGCTCCCAGGACCAAGCAGCTGCCATGCTCCGTCTGGGTCTCATTTTATCCATCTCTAAGATGGGGCTATTCATACTCACCTGCCTTAAGCCATCACAGGGGCCCCCAGAAGAGGCTTCTCAAGACGGGCCTGTGTAGGGCTAGGGGACCCCCAGGGAGGTTGTCTGCTCTGAAGAAATCTTTAGTGGGACACAGCTACTCAGTGCTTTCACATGAGTACCACAGTCATGAAAGGCACAGAATAGCAGGGGCCAGAGACAGTGGAGCAGCAGGGACAGTGGGGGAGCAGGGTTCAAGACTGGGCTAACCCAGAGAGTCCAGCACCGTACTGAGAATATCCTGGGGATGGAGTCTCTACAGCTTCTCTAGACCTACAGTGAACTGTTGTAATCCTCTGGAATAGCATGGCAGCTAGGACCAGGCATGGTTTCTCAAGCAACAAGCCAAACTCTGGTCCTCTGCTGTCTGTGGTCTCCACTGGCCTCCCAGCTGACATCCTTCATGGGTCCATCCATTGACTGATCCTCATTTCATAGAACAATAGGGAGTGACTGAGGTCCAGCAGGTGGACCTGGGTGAACAGAGCAGGTTCTTGGGGGTGTGGCCTTGGGTGTACCTCCTCCCTGCATCTTTCATGTTCCATCCTCTGCCTCCTGACCACTCTGAGATAAGCAGCTCTGCTGTCCTAAACTCACCTAGGCCAGACAGAATGGGGTGCTGAGGACCAGAGCCTCTGGGACCTGCACCAAAATACAATTTCTTCCTTTAGCTGATTTCCTCAGGTATTTGTCGTCACAGCAACAAGAAGCAGAAACACCCTGAGTGCAGCTTTGCAGCTCGAAACATAACTTGGTCACAGACTTCCCTCAGCTCAGGTCTTCCCATGAGGGAGTAGCACCAGCATCCTGCTGGCTTCTCCACTCAGACGTCTCCTCAGAACAAGCCCAACAGCTCTCAGGCACACTGCATCCATTTTCCCCTTTTATGGCATTTTCTGTCTTTTTGAGACATTATCTCCTCTTCCTCGCTGGTGAAAACATTCTGCTATTTTCTTCTAGAAGGTTCATAGTCGTAATTCTCTAGTTAGGCCCACGAGCCCTTTGATGTATTCACTTTCATCTATTTTTCTTTTTACTGTGGTTAAATTTACATGAAATAAACCCACCATTTTAACTATTGTTTAATGCTCTTCTCAGGGGTGGTAAGCACATTCTTAATGCCATACAGTGGTCATTGTCTTCTTATTTTTTTTATTTTGAGACATGTAGAGCAGGCTGGCCTTGAACTCCCTATGAACTCAAGCTTCTGATCTTCCTGCCTCTCCCTCCACAGCACTGGGATCACGGGTGTGCATGCCTGTGCTTAGTTCATGGGGTGCTGGATTTCATGCCCAGATGCTCTAGAACCTTTGCATTCCCCCAAACGAATCTCTGTCTCCATCAACACTAATCCTGTATTATCCCTCATCCCGACACCGACTGTGCTCTCCTTCACATTGCTATGAACTTGACCACTCTAGGAACCTCATATGAGTGAAGTTCTATGGTCCTTTTCCTTTTATGGCTGATTTATTTTAATTAGCTTGTCCACAGGGTTCACCACGTGGTAGCATGAATCAGAATGTCCTTTTTAAGGCTGGGTAATAGTCTATCCCCAACACTTAGTTTATCCACTTGGCCACAGACAGACATTCAGGCTGTTGCCATCTTTTAGCTACTGTGAATAGTTTGTATGTTGTCAGCAAGCATGCAGATAGCTGTTTGAATCCCTGCTTTCAGGGTTTTTTTTTTTTTTTGTATGTGGACCCCCTGGTGGAGTTGCAGATCCTGAGGTAATTGTGTTCTTACTGTTTTGAGGATCTGTCACACTTTCTCCACAGTCCCCATCCCATTTTACTCTCCCACCAGCAATGCACAGGGTATAAGCTTCCCCGCACTCTGGTTAACACTGTTTCATAGTCGCTGACACAGGGTATGCAGTGGTGTCACCGAGGCTTGGCTTCACTTTGCTTCTCTGGCGACTAGCGTGTTGATAGAGTCTCTTCTTGTGTGACTGGCCATTTTTGTGTCTTCTTTACATAAACATCTGCTCAAGTCTGTTTGAACTCCTTGCTTTTCTTTTTTGTTATTGAACAGTAGTGGTTCTTTATATATTGTGGATACAAATCCCTTCTCAGGCACATGGCTTGCGGGCATTTTCTCCTGTCTATGGCTTCACTCCTATACTTTGTGAGAATATATTTTTTGATGTACAAAAATTTTCATTTTTTTCATTTATTATCTGTATCTTTGGTGTCATAGCTAAGAAATTGCTGTCAAATTCAGTGTCATGAAGCACTCCCAATGTTTTCTTCCATCCTGGTTTAATTTTCTATGTAGTGTGAGGTCAGGATTCTGAGTCTGCTCATCTGGAGTGTAATCTCCAACCCTCCCTCCTGAGCTTATGCTCCTGGGGCTCACTGTGACGTCAGAGTCCTCATCCTCCTCTCCATGTCACTACTTAGACACCAAGAGCGGCCCTCGCCACTCTCTCCTGAGCTCTACCTCTTTACTGCATTTCCTCCAAGTCAGATCTCCCAGCCCCCAGTGCCATCCGAGTTCTTGTCTCTGCTCAGAAGACTATGTAGTAGTTCTTTAGTGGCCTCCCTGGTCGCACGGCAACCTCGCCTGCTCATCTTGCTCTTAGGCTAAAGACAACGCCTTCGTGCGATTCCAATTGCGGCGGGGCCATTGCTCCTTAGTGAGCCCAGCACCCCTTTCTCCTCACCCCTCGGTTCCAGCACATTGCTTCCTCCTTCTGCATGTACTCTGTTCTGTTCCCTCTGCCTGGAATGCTGTTCCTTCCCATCACCACCTACTGATTCTCCTGCTCTCAGCTTAACCATGCTTCCTGCAGGGGGCCTCACTGAGGCCCCTATCCCATTGTCACAGGTACAAGGTTGTATTTTATGTGTATTCTTGTGACTACTGAGTTCATGTTTGACTCCAGACCACTGAGAACAAGGCCTGTGTTTTGTCTGACCATCACTCCTGGGGCCTTAGCATGGCACATAGAGGGTCCCCAGTAACTAATTCAAGAGAGAAGGAAGAGAGAGAGGCTGGAGAGAAGGAAAGACATCTGCAGAGAGCCAGACAGATTTCCTTCCTGTAGCAGGCACACTCAGGTCCCCTGAAGGTACACAGCTCAGTACATGGCCTCTGCAGGGACAGGGCAGGGGGGGTGATCTTGACTTTCTATGAATTCGGGAACCATGTGACAAACGTCACCCAGGCCCTTTCTTAGCCTCAGTTTCCTCCTCAGTAAGGTAGGAATAACACCACCACTCTGCAAGGTTACAGTGTTAGAAAAGGTGTGGGAAAATACTGACCCCCAAAAGGCGCTCCATCAATGTTGTTGAGTAGAGGTAGACCTTTCAATGCCAGACTCTTCCTCGGACCCTATGTCTTAGTCTCCTTTCCCCAGCTGCTACCCTGGGGCCCAGGCACACCCCTCAAACAGAGCAAGGAGACCCAAGCCTCTTCTAAAGCAAGCTTTGAGATGCTCCAGATGTCTGCCTCAGAACCCTTAACTCAGCTGCACCCAGCCCCAGCCACGCCTGGAGCCTGATTCCCAGTTGGAGCAGGAACTGTGGAAAACTAAAACATCCCTTCTGCTTGATGGATTCCAGCAGGGAGCAGAACTGTCTAGTCTAGCTTGGCGGGTCATGGGTGGGCTGTCCTGCAGTGGGGCTGCTGCTGTCTACAGCATGCCTTGACCCTGGCAAATTCTTCTCTTGCAGGTGGCTCTGGCATATGTCACAGGCGGGACAGGTTGCTCCTTTGGCTGCCTCCAGTAGTTGACACCTAGTTGAAAGCCAGGCTGGATGCTGGGAAGCATTGGGGCCAGTTAGGAGTCTGCTCTTCGGGAGTAGGGCCTGCCCTGGACCCAGGACTAGAGGAAGAAACGAAGCAAGAGGCACCCTCTACTCTGCCGTCTTCCTCTGCTCACCACAGCAGGACTCCAGGCCCAGGACAAACCTGCCACTAACCAGGAGTCAGTGAAGGGCCCCCAGGCATCCCGGGCTCCCAACATGTCCATGGCATACAGCTCCCTCCCAGCCATTTTTTTCCCCAGCTGAGATCTTGCTAAGCTCTCATTAGCACCCTATCTGGACTCAGGTTCAGCCAGAATTTTCCTTAGGTTCCTCACACACTGGTCACTCTATTCCATCTTTCTTTTTCTCCATGTATTCATGCTAACCAGCTCCTCACCAATGTCCCTGCTGTCCTTTCAGCCCTGTTGCCCTTTTCTATCCAGCAGCCAGAGGACATAAACCAATGGTGTCACCTTCCTGCTTAAACCTTCCCGGCAGAGCTGGGGATGCAGCTCCATGGGAGAGTGCTTGCCTAGCATGCATGAGACTACAAGTTCAACCTCCAAGGCTGTAAAAAACCAGTCCAACCAACTAAACAAAGTAGTTCAAAACCTGCCAGTGGTTCTCAGCACATGCAGAGCTGTGCTTGGCATCCTCGCTGGATCTGCAGGGCTTTTGGGGTCCCTGGCTCTATCTGGTTTCCCACCGCTTCATCTTACTCACTGCTCAACCACACTGGATTCTAGTTTGTCACACCGGCCATACCTGTACCTTGGGACAGAATGACCAACTCTGTGCTTGCTTAGAGACAGGTGTGAGCTGTGCCTGGTGAGGCTGGATGTTCCTGAGAATGAAGACGAGCCATATACAGCAAGAACAGAGAGGCAGGTGTACAGCCATGCCTGAAGCCATGCCCCTCCAAATTTCCCCTGAGTTAGCCCCCTACAACATTTATTTCCCTGCAGTTGCCTGGAACTGGTATAGACACCACTCAGCAGCCCTCCTCACCACAGCCTCCGTGGCTCCCTCCAGCAGGCCAGTGCCTTTCCACATATGGTTTTGTGGGTATTTTTCCCTCTGCCTAGATGTCTATGAGTCTCCTCCCCTCACTTCACGAGGTCCCTGTCCATCTGTCACCTCCTTGCAGATGTCTGTCCAGACCTCCCCATGGTGAGCAGCAAGCCTCTCTCTCTCCTCTCTGATTGGTGTTTTGGTTTTTAGCACAGTTTTAGTTCCTGTGTAGGTGACACATCTACTTGCCCATCTCCCACCAGGAGGGCAGAGAACGTACTGGGGAACCCACTGCCCAGGTTTGTTTGGGACTAAGGAATTCTTGACAGTGGGAATGCCCTGGGCATATGGCATGTGGATCCTTCCATGCTGTTCTGCGTATTGCTGCCTGGCACATCGCAGGTACCTGGTACAAAGGGGAGTAGGTGACTAAGGATAAGTCTCTGACCAGGCAGTCTAGCCTGAGCTACAGTATCTGCACAACTAGCCTGAAGGGGGCACTCTTGATGCCCCATTTTTACAAGGAGATGAAGTTTGCCTGGCTACACAGAAAGGCCAGGACAGAACCAGCTCTCCCACCCCTAGGGCCAGATCCTAGCTGCTTTGCAGGCCATGCCTCTCTGTCCTATCACCCACAGTCACCCATGGGCCAAGAGCAGCCAACAGCTAACTGCACCCCACAAGGTGCATGGGCACTGATGTGCAGCACCTTGTCTGTGGCCAGGTGGAGCTGAGGGCGAGTGTGGCAGAGTGCATGCAGTGTTGGCGCTCTGAATGTGGTGGCCACATCTCTACTCTGGCCTCTGTCAGTCACACAAAGACCTCTGAGCTCTCCCAGCCCTGTCTTTGGGCCTGCTGTACATGCTTGGCCTTGGTAGCCCTGCCCCCCTGGGTCAGATAAGGGGCCCACAAGGAGAGAAAAAAAACCTTTCCTTCTCCCTATTTTTCGGATGAGGAAACTGAGACCCAGGGTGGTGAGGCCCCTTGCCCAAGGTGATGTAGGGCAAGACTAGGGTTCTGAGGGGGATTCTGGTTTGTCTCCTAAGGTTGTTTGACTTCTGCCATACCCTGTGTCCTTGGAAAGGTGATATTGGGGTGACAAAATGTGCGGCATCCACATGCTCCCCCTCCCTCCCTTTCTCTATCCCTCCTTCCTTTTTTCTTTCCTGGGTCTTAATATAGCTCAGGCGGGTCTCAAGCTAACTATGTAGCTGAGGATGCCCTTGAACTTCTGATTCTCCTGCTTCTTTCCACTCCTGGGAGCACACACTGCAGCACCACACCTACTTTGTGGAGTCCTGGGGATCAAATCCAGGCTTTGGTACAAGCTAGGCAAGCAGGCTACCAACTGAGCCACATTCTTTCTGTCAGAACTCCTGGTGTGTGCTGGGTGTAACTGTCCCCATTTTTCAGATGAGAAGGTTGGATGGCAGAGGAGCTGTCTGGTACCCCCCCCCCAATTTCAGGCGCTCTCCCCAGTGTGCCCTGCCCCCTACAGTGCCTCTTGCAATCTACCTACTTCCTTGACAACTAACCAACATATTTTCCAGCATCAATGACGTCAATGACATGTGGGGCTGAGCTGCGCCCACTCTGCCCCTGCACCATCAGCAGGGGAGACCCCGTAGCTGCCCTGATTCCCTTCCTGCCAGGCACCAGCTTGTAGGCCAGGCTCCCTCCAACACCCCTGGGTCTGATTAACCATGTACCCTGGAGCAGCTCACAGGGAATTCTCTGTAGGTTTAACTGTAGGATCTCAGCTGCTCTGTCCCCTGCCAGGCCACCAAGGAGGTGTTTTTCATAACAATGTGGGTGGAAGAAGGGCCCTGTGAGCTTGTCAGGATTCCATTGTTGGGAATTTCCATGGTGGTGGAAAAGGCCCGCTGGCCAGCCTCCAGCTGCCTTCCTGAAGAAAACCATCCAAAATGGAACTGCCTGGCCAGCCCACTGCAGCCTGGTCACCGGAGACGCCCACAGGAGGGTCAGGGCCTGAATATAGACACCAGCCCTTCCTCTCTACATTCCAATACCATACAGAGATTGACAGCTGAGGGTCATGGGTCAAGTATGGGGACCTCTTTCTCCCCCAAGGGAAGTGACGAAGAATAAAGAAAGATACTGTCCAGGGGGTGTCAGCCTGGAGCCTGTGCTGCCGCTCTGGCTCACTCTGGGCCATTGAAGGCTCCTGGGCCTCTTGAGCCCAGCTCCTGCCTGGGAGGGATATGGTTGACTGTGCTGTCTGACCTTAAGTCTCCCGAGTTCCTGAGCCCAAAGCCAAGAGGACTGTGGGGAAACTGAGCCACTGGAACTCGGAAGGAACTGTAGGGCAGGGACTGCCGAGAGGAGAAGGGGGTGAATGCACCCTTTAGTGGGGCTCAGAGGGTCTCAACTTGGGGAGCAGGTGGTCTCTCACTGTGATTTGGGAGGATATGGGACTCCCCCAGGTCCGCGCAGGGACAGTCTGAGTATCTGCTGGATGGAGAGGCTCCCGAGGGGACCCTCCACATCCTCCCTTCTTTCACGCTGGCCATACTGTTGGGTTCTACCACATTCTACCAGTCTCCCGGCTCCCACCAGTGTGTTCTTCCTCCTAGACCCCAGGTCTGCACTGCCCAGCACCCCGGCGTGTGGGAGGCAGACTGGGGTCTTGGGGCACACATCAGCTCTTCCCCCTACCCCCAAGCTCTCTACACTGGTGGGAAGGTACCTTCCATATGTGGTTCACCTAAGAGCCCTGAGGAACCAACAGCCAAGGTATGGTCCCTGCAGGCAGAGGGAGGCGGGCGGCCCTGTGCAGATCTGCAGCTGAGTTCTGGGCACTGAGGTGGATTCTTCTACTCTGCTGATCCCTGTGCTCTGGGATGTGATGTGGGCATAAGGCTGCCTCCTCACACTGTGGGGCTAGGATACCAAAAGGCTGAGATCGAGTCCCCTGGGCACAAAGCCTAGCTAGGGGCAGACCATGGGAGAACTGACCCTAGCCCTTTCAGAAAGGCGTTGGATGAGGGGTCAGGTTCAAATCTGCTGCCACTTCCATGGGATAAGAAGGAAGGGTGTAACAGGGGAAGGGAGGCTGGCAGGTCAGTGTCTTTATCACTGTCATAAAAAATGTATTTGCTCTTGAGTTCTAGAGATAGAATTCAGGGCCTTTGATATGCGAGGTGAGCATGGAATCCAGCACCTTGCACGTACTAGGTGAGCATTTATCATTGAGCTATACCCAGACCCTTAAAAGTTTCTTTTTATTTAAAGATATGATCTTACTAAATTGCCCAAGCACACTTCACCCTTGCAATCCTCCTGCCTCAGCCTCTCAAGTAGCTGGAATTGCAGGCTTGCACCACTAAATCCAGCCTACCATCTGCCTTTGAAAGTGAGTGCATATCATATACAAGGTGCCGAGGGAAGGCATTCTAGTTTCGTCTCTATTGCTATGATAAAACACTCTGACCAAAAGCAAATTGGGGAGGAAAGTGTTTATTTGGCTTACACTTTCGGGTTAAAGTCCATCACTGAGGGATGTTGGGTCAGGAGCTCAAACAGAAGCATGAAACAGAAACGTGGAGAAATGATGCTTTCTCTCTCCCTTACTCACAGGCTCACGCTTCACCGGATTTCTTATACAGCGAGGACCACCTGCCTAGGGTCGGCACCACCCGAAGTGGGCCAGGCCCTCCTGCATCAAATGATAAGTCAACCTCCCACAGACATACCCACAGGGCAATCTGATCTAGGTAATTCCTCAGCTGAGGTTTTCCTCTCAGATGACTCCAAGCTGTGTCAAGGTGACAGTTAATGATAACTAGGACAGCAAGGTTCTGGAGGTTTCCTCAAGCCTGGCCTCCTCATTCCACAGCTATAGAGACTAGACTCCATGAGGTGAGGTTCCTCACCTGGGTGTCACAGGGCAAGGAAGGGTCTTTGCCCCTGAGCTCTGGGCTGGGTGAGGGAACAGGAGGGGATAGGTGGTGGGTTATGGTGATATTTTCTTTGTACCAAAATGTTATTTGTATGTTAATAAATAAAGTTGCCTGGAGGTCAGAGCTATTAGCAAGCCATAGGAAAGCAGGGCAGTGGTGGTGTACGTTTGTGATCATAGCACTTGGTAGACAGAGCTAGGTAAGTCTCTGTGTGTTCAGGGATACAGCCAGCATTGGATACACATGCCTTTAATCTCAATACCAACCATAGAACACCTGGAGGTCTATACAGATAGGCCGTAATGAGGCAGTCCTGTGGTTGGGTTTACAACCAATGAGAAGGCAGAACAGAGACTATATAAAAAGACTTTAACCCAGGAAGTACCGGCTCCTTCGGAGAGGTAGGACCACTGCAGGAGGAAGGGTAAGGTTTTGGCTCTTAGCTCTGACCTCTTGGCTTTCTTCTTTGCATTGGCTCTGTGTTTCTTATTTATACGACGGTTGGTTACATCTACAGTGGGTAGCTCAAGGGATGAGAGTGGTTGGACTCATACCCTGGTGGGGGCTGAAAGCAAGTAAGGGCACACCCTGGCATGTCCAGCTTTAGCCAGGCACACTAGGCAGGCCGCCCTCCTGCATCTATATCCTCTGCTCTGGGTCATCCCTCCCACAGGTGCACAGCAGGTCATGGGGACCTCAGCAGTAGAACCCAATCTATGCTGCCCATCTTGGGTGGGGAGCCTGGCCCAGGCCACCTGCTCACTTCTGCACAAATCATACCCTACAACCTGGGCTTGGGGACAGGCTGCCTGGGAGCAGCCACCCTGAGGAGGATACGAGGTGCCAATGGCAAGGGGACATTCTGCAGAAGTTTCTGGAATAATCCTGTGAGATCCATGCTCCCTGCATTTACCTCTCAATGACCCCGAGCCAATCCTGTGCCAGGGCACTAGGGACACAATCAGAAGCTGAGTGGCTGTGAGGGGCAGGAGGCCACAGGCCATATACAGAGGTGGCCAGCAGGAGGAGTGGGGTGTGGGCATGGCCCTCCACCCACCATCTGCCCTCTCATGTCACTTGCTAGCTGGGAGCCTGTGGAGGTGCCATGGGTCAAGCTGGGCACAGACCTTGCTGTGCTACTCACTAGCCATGGGGTCCAGTTTCCCTGTCTGTAGAATGGAGGTGTCACCGTCTGCTGCACTAGCCTGAGGAGCAAGTAGGGGACAAGGTTTTCCACGTGACAGTCACAGGGGGTGTGTACACCTCTGAATGAAGATCTTCCAATGTCAAAATAAAATGTAAGCTCCGTATTTTCACCTACAAAACCCCACATGGTCTGAGCCCTTTGCTTCCCCATTTCTCCACCCTCTGCCCTTTCCTCAGCCACAGTGGTCTGGGATCTTTGCATATGCCTCGCTCGTTCCCACCCCAGGGACTTTGCAGAGGCCCCATTCCTTTCTACACACAGGCCGTTGAACATGCCTAGCTTGTTCTCCTTTGTTGAGACAGCTGTTCCACAGATGTGGCAAGGTGAGGGCCTCCTCGTCCTTCCTCTTCAGTGCCATCTCCTCAGTGAGGATCTTCCTGACTGTCCTACCTGAACTATCCTGGGAGGACCCCTCAAAGTCCCTGTTAGATGTCTTTATAACAATCACTAGTGACTGGGATTTTATAGTTTTACTGATGACACCTCCTATGTTCGTCCACATTGTGTCCCCACTGCCACAAACATGATGACCCAGAACAGGAGCTTAAGATTATTTATTAAATCAGAGATAAGCATTCACAGAATGCAGAATTCAGTGGTTATGAAGTGCACATCAGCACAGCTATCTTCCACCCCATATGTAGATACACACACACACACACACACACACACACACACACACACACACAACCATACCGCAAATCTCCAGGTAAACAAAGTGCTTCCTCTCCCACCCACATAAGTAAACTCTGTGGCAGAGGTGATGTTGGAGTCTTCAGGTCAAGGCCAGCTGTCAGGAACTCCTGGCTTCCCCCGCACCTCCGTGGAGGCTGTGGGAAACCAAGTTCCCTGAAAAGGGCAGAGAGACCTGTCTCTTCTTGGTGCAAACCTAGAGGGCCTGGAGTCTCTGGTTCTGTGGCCCTGCCAGGGGCCGCGGAATGTGCTCTGTGGGCAGGAACTGTGCCTGGTTTATTCACACATGTCCCCAGTGCCCCTCCCCAGACCTCAGCTCAGGCTAAGCACTGCCCCAGAACTTAATCAATAAATGAGGTGGTGGTCAAGCAGAAGGAAAGAGAGAGGACTGGCAGCATGTCCCTGGGAGACCGTGGCTTGGGATGCATGCCAGAAGCCATCCAATGCTTCTGTAAGTATGCCTTACAGCAGTACACCTCCTGTCATACCGCTGCTCAAGAGCATGCAGGGCTCCCACTGCTTCTGAAAAAACTTTAGACTTCTTAATCTGATATCCATAGCATGCTTGCTTTCTGCCTCCTTTCCCTCTATCTATCTGTCTATCTACCCACCTTCCCAATTATCCATACACCTGCTCACCATCCATCCATCCATCCATCCATCCATCCATCCATCCATCCATCCATCCACTCATTCACCATTCTACCCACCCATTCATCCTTCCACCTGCTCACCCATCTACTTACTTCTCTACCCACCCACCCATCAACTTGCTCACTCCACCTGTTTTTCCATCTCTGCATCCATCCATTAATCCATTATTTGCCCACTCACCCATACATTCATCTACCCACTCATCCACCCATCCACTTACCCTCCCACCCACTCATCCATCCACCACCTACCAATCCATCCACCTATTCATCTATCCATCCATCCCTCCATCCATCCATCCATCCATCCATCCATCCATCCACTCATGCATCTATCCATACATCCACTACCCACCAAAGCACACATTCACCCACCCACTTGTCCAACTGTCTGACCACCTATCCACCATCCATCTATCATCAATCTATCTGTCCATCCACCCCTATTCATCCTTTCTCCCAGTATTACCACGTACTTCCCATCTTCTAAATAATCTCCTCGGTTTAGTTCCATAACCACAGTCTCATCCAGTGTCATCCATAAATGCCTGTATTATTCTCAGGCACATTCAGAATTCAAGAACATCTTACAGCCTCCATGTCCAGCCTGATCCATGCTACTGCCATATCCCACCAGGCAGCTGCAGAGGATCCCTGGTTCCTGCTCTCCCCTAGGCAGCTCTCCACACACATCAGAGTCACATCAAGTCCCTCTTCCACTGGAGCCACTCCTCTCAGGAAAAGAAAGAGTCCCCATGGTGGCCTGCAGGTCACTGTGTGATCTTGACTGCCTCTGAACCTCTCTGAGTTCATTTAGCCCTGCCTTGATTACTCTGCTCCACAGTGAGTCTGCTCACTGTTCCTTGGACCCACTGGACAAGGCCTTAACACTGGCTGAGTCTGATCCCCAGATGGCCACATAGCAACTTTAAGTACCTGCCCAAAATGCCACCTCCTCAGGGAAGCATTCCCTGATTCCTTCTCAGCTTTATTATCCACATCCCCAGGGTCCCTGGGCAGGCCATCAGCTTGTATCCTGGGCTGTCATCTATCTCTACCAACTCAAACACAAGCTTGCAAAGAGAAAACAGCCTCTTCTCATTCTGGTGTTCCCCAGACCTGGCACACAGTAGGACCTTAACTAATGTCTGTGGAATGAACACATGCTCCCACCCTTTCAGCTATGGGTGGTCTCCGCTCCACAAAGGACCTGCACATTCCCTTGGCCGTGGCCCTTAGAAAGAAGTGTCTGGATGACAAGTTGGAAGCCTTTCTTGGGATGGGATGCATGGTTCCTCCAGCCCATTGCCCTGCACACAGTCCAGGTCTTCTAAGTGAACAGCAGGACTATGACCAAAGCCCAGAGTGGCCTTTGTGGTCCCGAGGCCCAGATGGTCCATCTCTCTTCTCCTATTTGAGGGACCTGCCAGCACTCAGTCTCTAGCTACCCTTCTGCACAGAGGATCTCCAGCTCCCTCTTGCCTATTCATCCACATGCGTGCCATGAAATCACCCTACAAGGCTGAAATGGAATCTGGTGACATCATCTACAGCTGGGATGGGGCCAGTGGGTGGCTTGGAACCTGGGCTGGCAGCAGTAGGGCAGGATTCACAACAAGCCTCAGTTTCCTCTGGTGGAATGTACAGAACATAAGGAGCAGGGCTGGGACCCAGCAGCCAATATTGCACACAGGCTGCAACCCACAGGTGCAAGGTTGCCCAGGCCTCTTGCACCCATCGGGGGCTGTGGGGTGTGTGTGGCACATTACCTTGTCCTTTCTGTGACTTCCTCTTACTAAGAGCCATCTATTTTTTTCTGTTGGTATTTCAAAAGCACAGCTTGTTTGCTTTGGGGGGAGGGGAAGTCTTTGCACCCATGCTTTCTGCTATTTCGCTTTCTTCTTTGACCTCTGAGCCGTGCTCTGATGTTGCCTCCTGCTCCCGTTGGTGCTTTCAGCTGACTTTTGGCATGATGAGCTCAGACTCCCTGCTACGGCGACGGGTGTCACAGAGAACTGGTTGTAGTGGGGGCAGTGACATGTCCCAATGACGGCATCATGGCTCTATGTGTCCTCACTCCTAATCTGGTCACTGGATAAAGAGTGGGTGCACACTCTGGGCAACGCATGACAGCATGGGGGAGGGGCTTAAGCCTCCTGCCTTCATGCTGTCCTCTACAGCTTCTGGTTCAAAGCCTGCCAAGCCCCAGGATGGATAACACGCCACACAATAAAGTGACCAACAGTCATGGCTACACATAAAGTGAGGCTGGTTACAAAGGAGGGTGGGGAGATGGCTCAGTCTGAAAAGTGCTTGCAATACAACAGAAGGACCTGAGTCCATCCTCAGCACTCACAGAGATGGGTGTGGTGGGACGCACTTACACCCCCTGTGTTGGAGAGGTAGAGACAGGCAGATCCCTGCGGGTTGGTGACCAGCCAGTCTAGCCTAGTTGAGAGACCCTGTCTCCTAAAAGCAATGTGGATAACTTCTAAGGCATGACACCTGAGGTTGACCTCATACACATATGCATGTCCCCTTGAGCACACATGTGTGCCTGCACACACACAAACATAAACACATACTTATATACACCCACACCTCCATGGTAAAATAGAATAATAATAAGTAAAAGAAACAGAAGCCCTTGGAACCTGTGTCTGTCAGGGTGTGAAAGGTCAAGCAGACAGGGATGCAGCCTGTGGCCGCATCACCACTGGGAGGCTGGATTTTATTAGCATCCATGGTGCCATATCTTACTGAGAGGGAAGAGCTTCCCATAGACCTGGAGATCTGTAGAGAGCTGTTACCCCCACACCCTCCACACTTCACAAGCTTTCTCTTTGGAATTCAAATGGTTGTGGTTTTAAAAAGGAAAGTATGGTTTCCAGATGGTTCTGTGGGCTATTTGCTGGCCACCCCATGGGTTTTGAACTGTGACTGACAGCTTTGGGGGTGTGGTCTGCAGGGAGAGAAGGCTGGAGATGGGAGGAGGCAGGTAAGTGTCTGGTGACAGACACTAGGCTCTTTTGTGTGGGTCTCATCAGCAGGAATGTCACTTAATGAAGGCGTGGTCCCCACACCCACCATTAAGGGCTCCTTTGAGTCCAAAAATCCACTGTGGTGCCATAGACAATGGGATAAAATACAAACCAGCCAAAGAACAGGATGCAGAGAGCTCCTCTTCCCTGGGGACACCTGCCCTGACCCCAGCCACAACAGTTTTCCCCCACACTTAGACTCCATGGATGTGCTTATTTCTGTAGTACCCTCCCAGCTCACTTCCGCGCCCCCCCCCCCTCAATGGTTGCAGCTTCCATCCCCTCTGCCCTTCCTTCTCCCCCTCCTTTCCAGGGGTTTCACAGGAGGCAGGTGGCTTCTACTGTCACTTCCTGTCTTGGATGTGTGTATTTAATTGTGACCCTGAGGACTCTTGCTCCTTTCACAGTCATACAGGAGTTACCAGACAGAACTTAAGCTTGGCAGAGGCTACAGCCCCGAACAGCTCTCAGAGCCCATTTTCTGGGATGGTCCAGAATTTTCTGAGAAGAGACATTAGTGTCCTGGGGCCATTTGGTGCCACCTGGGCTGATCCACAGCTCATTCATTCATTCATTCCACAAATGCTTACATAGACCTGCCTCCTCAAACACAAGAGTGAATCAGACAGCCTCTTTCCCTCAAATGTTTGCTTATCAGATGACAAACGAGGGAATAAAAACAGAAACAAATGTCCACTGTGATGAATGTTAGTGACAGGTACAGTGGCAAAGAATACCAGCAGGGCTGAAGGACACCCTTTTACACAGACCAGAGAGTTGGTCTTTAATAGGAGACATCACTTCGTTCCACGAGAACAAGCCTATCATATACATCGAAGGGAAAACTGGGTTTTCCATGGGGAGGCAGCATGTGCAAAGGGCCTGAGGCAGGAAAGAGGCAAGTGAATTTGAGGAAAGAAAATGATGAAAGTAAGAGAGAGAAGGGTGGTGAGTGGATGGGGTGAGGACCAAACCCAGAAGAGACTCTAGGCTGTGAAGAGGAGTCCAGTTTTGAGCCTGTGCATCATGGGAGAATTGTAGGGTATACAGCAGAGGCACAAGAACCTGATTTCTATTGCTGATAAGGTGTCTGGATGGTGAGGGGACTGTAAAGGAGGATTGTCCCTTTCCAGTATGCTCATTTAATGGTATTCTGGTGAAGTCTCTAAAAATCAGCAGAAAGCAACCAGAAAATGGGGCTGGAAGCTAGTTCTAGAGGCGGGGGCCTGCCCTCAGGAGGCTGACTGAGGAAGGTGCCCATCAAGGGGATGGAGATGGGTGAGGGGTTCCCATTGAGGAGCACAATGACAGCAAAGGCTGGGGACAGGGGAAATGTTGGCATGAATGGACACTGTCCTCCACCCTCACTTTAATGGCTGAACTCCTGACTGGGGTGGATGAGCAGTTGATGGATGGGGTGCAAAGGTGAGGTATGGAGAGGAGGCTAGGAGGGTGGGCAGGAGCTGTGGAATCTCAAATGCATGGGTACAAGAAAGACTACTGGTCTCCCCTGTCTGCTTGGTAGAGGAGCCTCACGAAGACCAAACAAAGCGGTGGGCCAGATGGGCACTGAGTGATGCTCACCCCAGTGGCATGGGGGTTTTCAAGGAGACTGGGGGACAGATTTGGGGAGGGACTTAGGGTCTCACTCTCCCTGGCATTCTGACCCCTCATTAATAACATAGCAACAGCAATGACTGTGTGGAGGGCCTTCTCGGTGAGGCACTGTTCTAGGCTGTTTTCATGTCTGAGGAAATCAGCACTTCTGCTTACCGCCATCCTTCCCAAGTGAGGAAGTTGAGGCACAGAGAGACTGAGTCACCTGTTCAAGGTCACATAGCAAGGACATGTTGGAGAATCCAGCCTAGACCCTTGGGCTCAGGGATGCTCTTAATCCTTGTCCTGTGCTGAGTCCCCCACCTCCACTGGCAGGAAAAGTCCTCTCTGATGGTGCCCAGCTGCCCTCTGAAGTCCCAGAAACACCACAGTGCTCTTTACAGGGCACAGCACCCATCTAAGCTCTACTACCTCCCTGCCACACAGTGGGAGCAAGTCCTACAACCTCCCTGGGTTCTGCAAAGCAAGGACACCTGCTGCCAGCTGTGGTGACAGGTCTCATAGCTACGAGGCAGAGGGCAGGGCCAGGCACAGACATCTCTTTGCCTTCAGATACCCCCCCCCCCCGTGGTCACAGTCATGAAGCAGTCACCCATGCAGGGGACACTACTTGTCTGTGGTGATGCTGGGATCCCTCGACAGTGGCTAACTGACGCCTACACTGTAAAGACTCCATCCCCAAAGCTGGACTCTGCTCTTTGGTGGGGAAGGGACAAAGAGCTGCCTTTAGTTCTTGGATGTATTCAGCTTCAAGGACACCTTGACCTTGTCTGTGTCCTGGAGAAGGAATCATCCTACCCTGTCTCTCTGGTCTGGCCTCTCTAGGGCTCAGAGTTAGTGACTGGGTACCATGGACAGCGCCCAGACTTCCAGCCTCTGCTCTGGGCCTGAATTCCTCTGATTCTGTTCTGGAAGAGTGAGAGGAACAGGGATCTGGCTTGGGGGATGCCTGGGTCCCCAACTCTGTTCTTCTTGACTGTGACAGCCTGGCTCAGATGTCCCCCTTCTGCCAGACCATGCCTGTGTATCTGTATGGGGTCCAGTCACTGAGGCCTCTCTTGGAAGGCATACTCATGATGGTTAGGGCATAGGGTTGTTGCTCTGAGGCTTCAGAGTATGTGGAGGTGACCATGCCCGCAGTCCCCCTTCAGAGAATGGGGGGCCCCAGGGACAAGGATGCTAACATTTTCACTCAGCTTAGAATCCCCTTCCTCAGAAGCCATCAGAGAACCAGGTCTCCAAGGAACAAGAAAGGCCCAGAAACAGATGTGGAACCCAGTGCAAGCCACATTCCACAGCATTCCTGGTGCAAGAACACAGGAGCAGTCTAGGCTGTAGGCTCTGCACTACTCTGGCCTGCTGTACAGATGACAAAATGGAGGCCTTGGAGGACCCAACAAATCAGTCAGGCTAAGTCTGAGTCCTGTAAGGTGCTCAGGGTCAGAGTCCCATCTGGGCACCTGTTATCAGTGGCCACCTAGATGCAGCCAGTCCCTAGCAAGAGAGTTGGCACACCCAAGTGCTCAGCCAGTGTTTGTTTCTAGCCCTGTGGTCCCTCCTTTCTCCAAGATGCTCCAAGCTCAGAAGCCAGGGCTGGGGCGGCATGAGAAGGGACTCACTTCCATCTGAAGTGAGTCACTGAAGTTGATAAATTTAGAAGTGGCCTAAAGAGCTCTTAATATCCTGCCTTCAGACACTTGGGAGGAGACTGCAACCCAGCAGCCTGGGCTCCAGATACACATGGGAGAGCGGACAGTGTGGGGTACCAGCAGGCCCCTTCAGCAGCTGGGGCTTCTCTGCAGCAGCCCCCGACCCACAGGGGTCCCAGTTGCCTTTTCTATGCACACGGATGCCTGAACTGGGGCAAAGCAGCCACTCCAGTGGGTGCTCACACTTTACATCTTGATGCTCAGAGAGCAGCCACAGCCACAACTGTTCCCATACAGGACACCAAAAGCCACTGTACTAGCCACGGGTCTGGAGACATCCTGGAGTGCAGGCTATGTTCCAGAGGCCCCCAAGGATGAGGCTGAGGTTCAAGCTAAAGGCACATACTGTTGCAGTCATAGCTGCTGCCCTGCCCTGCCGCATACCCCCCTTTGGCCCCTTTCTCCTGAGTAATGTCTGCAGCTAAGTCCCATGAGAGGGACGTAGTGATGGACATGCCTTCCCTGCACAGATGCCAGCTCCTTCCCTCCCACCTGCCCCTTCCCATGACCTTGACTCTCAGAAACATCTGAGCGACTTTGAACTTGAGAATTTTGAAGTCATCTGAGCCCAAATCTTTGTTCCAAAAATGAGAAACTAATATCTAGATAAGGACTTGTCCAGAGTTGCCTGGAGTGTCCATCAATGCCAGGCCACTCCATTCCCAGGTCTCTGCAGCATCCCCCTCCCCCAACCCCTTGGTGGCTCATCCCTTCCTGGTAGCTAGATAGGCTGCCCCGGGGCTTCTGATCTCTTCAGGAGAGAGTTCTGTCACTCTGCAGCAGCTGCTAGCAGCCTCCACAAGGCCAGGAGCCCGCTGGGAAATGACAGGGTGGTCAGCAGTCTCTGCTGACCTGGGGCAGGGTGTGCAGCCCATATCTGCTGCTTTCCCTGGTGTGGTGGACAGGCAGGGAAACCCTGTCTGATGAGAGCCCTCCTTGTCCAGTGCATTCTGAACCAACAGTGCCTCCCCTTCTCCCAAACTCCTTCCTCTATAAGACTCACAGAACCCCAGACCCACACATCACAAAGAGTCCACACTGGCCGGTGCCTGGACAGGGAGAGCCAGCTACATAACCCCAGCAAAGCAACATCTGAGACCTTAGGGATTCCTGATGGCTGTTACTTACTTAACAGTGTTTATTTTTGCTATTATTTATGGGGTTAGAAGGAACTCACTAGATGCTCATGACATAACAGCTACTGGCATCTCTACCTAATTACTTTACTTTTATTTGATTAATCCTCATTTTTTGAATTGAAGACTTCTGTTATCCCTATTTCAAAGACAGGAGAGCTAAGGCAGAGAGAAGTTATGGAACTTGTAGCAGATCACACAGGAGACAGAGGGGCAGGCATTGGAATCTCAGAGCACATGCTTTACAGTCCTCCCCGGACTGTGGTGTTTGTTGTTTTGAGCTGGCATTTATTAAGCACCAACTGTATGAAGGCATTCTAACAGCAGCTCTGAGGAGTGCACACTCTTGAGCTTTAGGGGAGACGGGCTCCTGGGGGAGTGGTAGATAGAGGCTCTTTAGTTCCAACACCTAACGGCCCCCTGCTAAGACTTTCTTCTTGTTCCCTGGATTTTGTTGACTCTAACCTGTATCAAGACAAAGCTGTACAGGTGTTTAATAAAGCTAAAGTGCCTAAGTGAGCTGCCCCCACCCCATGTGCCAAAATGTCAGAGTGACATCTTAGAGATCATCCGTCTGTATGGACATGACTCCATGGCACAGTGGACACTTTACTGCCCAGGTCACAGTTGTGGGAACTCAGAAACAGAGATGGAGGCCACACAGCCAATGTGGCCAAGTCCAGATTTGACCTCAAGCAGCCTGGGCCTGGCTTTTATCTCTAACCACGGAGCCATCTACTAGCCTGATGAAAGCTTGAGAAGGCCACCCAGGAAGGCTGGATGCTCCCCAGGATCGCCAGCAGATCCCTCTGCCCTCCACAGCTCGACAGCTCAGCTCTGCAGGTCACCCTTGAGTTCTGGCCCAAAGTGTCCTTGAGAGCCAGGTGGGGCAGCTAGACAGCCCCTAGAGTGGTACCAACGGCGGGGACAAGCCCTCCTATAAATCCCGCCTCCTAAGGTGGCACGGGTGTGTGTGTGGGGGGGACACCTACTTCCTCCTTCAGAGACTGGTGCTGCTTCACCCAAAATGGGGTCATTCACTTGTGGTTCCTCCTACAGGCTCTGCCACTGCACCACACCTCACCACAAGCACAGGAGGCGGGGCTGTGCAGGCTTTTCCCCTCCTTGGGCTAGGACTCCCCTTCTGGGGTCACCGTCAGTGTACCCAGGCACGAGCAGGACCCCATTCAGACACATTCCTAGTTGATATCTGAAATCAATCCCACTTTCATAGGACAGAATGCTGAGTTCAGAGAAGCCAAGCTCCTGGCCCAAGGCCACACAGCAGTCAATACTGGGTTGGGGTTTATATTTAAAGCTCTCTGGTGCCATGGAAACTCAGCAGAGTGCTTCCCTACAGCACCTCACCACACCCTCACACAACAAAGGAGGAACTGTGCAACCTTGAAAACTTGAGGTTCTGGGCCTCAGGAAGACCCTGAAAACCCGCGATCTCCAGAGGCTCAGGCCTTCCCACAGCACCACGGTATTTGCGTATGGTTCAGGAGCATCCTCTCACAGATCTTTTTTGGTTGTGGCTGTCATTTGTTTGCTGAGACAGGGTCACATGTAGTCCAAGGTACGCAGCAAAGGATGACCTTAAACCCCCAAATCCTCTTGCCTCCACCTCCTCAGTGCTGGGATCACAGGCAAGTGTCGCCTGTCTGGTTTTTACACTTCCATAAACTTAAAATCATCTCCAGGGGACTTAGAATATCCAGTCCCTCACAGATGGGTCTGAAACTGTGTTATTTAGAGGAAACATAAGAAAACTGTCTGGGATATTCAGTGCAGATGTAAGATTTTTCTTGAATATTTTCCGTGTGTGCATATAACGTGTGGTGTGTGCATGTGTATCACGCCAGTGTGCAGGTGTGTGCACTTGTCTACATGCATATGGGAGCTGGATGTCAACATTGGGAATCTTTTGAGACAGGGTTGCTCACTGAACCCAAGTCACGCATTTGCTAGACCAAGCCCCTAGGATCAGCTTGTCTCTGCTTCCCTGGCACTAAGGGGTCAGCGGCGAGCAACCATACCTGGCTTTTATGAGGATGGTGGAGATACGAACTCAGGTCCTCACGCTTGCACAGCTGGCATTTTACCGACTGAGCTGTCTCTCAAGCCCACCGAGTATTTCTTAGGCTGCTGTTGTGAATCCACAGATGGGGAAACCCACGTCCCTAGAGGGCCAGCTGCAACAAGGAAACCATGATAGACTACTTGACGGGCGTGGAATGTGTTGCTCCACCAGGACCGTGCCACGGTGAGCATTTGAGTCCTCTTGCCCCTCACAGCCACCCCTGCCACAAGGAAGAGGAGCACTAGTATCGTGCCCACTTTACAGAGGTGCAAATTGAGGATAAGCCACTAGTGTCACTACACGCAGCTGAACGGTACAGCCAACTCCCTAAGATGTGACTTGCAAGAAGCAATCCCCTCCCACGCAGCAAATGGAAGAAACGTTTACCAAATACTGAGTACACAGCATAGCTCCTCACAAGGGAACCAATCAGTGTGTGTGCGTTCATGACCATGATCCCACAAGGATGAGGACATGGGGGCAGGTGGGGCTTCTTAGGAAGGGACTGTGGCTCCCAACACACTGCCACATGCTGGTCTCTTGTGGCCAAGGCAGGTCCCTCTTCCCTCTGTGTGCAGCACCCCTTTCTGGGGCCCAGGAGCCCCTGTCCTTTGGAATTCTGGTTATGGTGCCCAGCAGAGCTATGGAAATGTGTAGAAGAGAAGATGTGGGTTCAAACCCCAGTTCTCTCTCACTTGCTGTGTGACTTGGGGACCATCTTAACCTCTCCATCCTTGCCTCTTTTAGCTGTAAAGTGGCTGAGAATGGTGGAGAAGCTTAGTAGCTGTAAACATTCAATAAACACCCAGGTCCAGCTGGGCCCTCAGAACATAACAGGGTCTCTATACATAGTGTTTGTTATAACTCTTGGCACCTAAACACAGGGCAAGCATCTTCACAGGAGAAGACACCAGGCATGGAGAAGGGGCCTGAAGACAGAGGCAGGGACCAACCACATGCCTCCAAGCTAGGGGATAAGTGGGGACAGATTCTCCCTGGCCACCTCCAGGAGGCACCTACTGGGCAAACCTCATATCAGACTTCTGCCCTCCAGGCCATAGCAATACCTTTCTGTTGTTTAAGTCATACAGCTTGTAGCAATTTGTGATAGCCACTAAGAAAGAGCTACAGTTGTGACAGCCACTGTGGCCTCCACCATCAATCCTGAAGACCACTTGACACATCTTGGCCCTGTCCCCTGGTGGCCTCTCACAAGGGATCAGCTTGAGACCACTAGACACCAGCCTAAGGAAAGACACTGAAGTTCGCTGCCACCACGGAACAGGGCCCAGTGGCTAGGGAATCCCAGCTCATCTGACTCACAGGCCAAGACCTCCTCTTTGTCTTATGGGACCTCTGTCCTGCCCATGACTTGCTGTCTTGCCTTGCCACTCTCCCCACCATGGTCCTTGGCCATGTCTGCATCTCTCTGGCCCTGTAGATTCCCAGCTCATGCGTGATGCTCTTGAGGCCTTAAAACTCTGCCATCGCAGGGCTCCCTACAGGACACCAGGGGTGGCCTCAGCACTCTTGCCAGGGCAGGTCCTACAGCTTGTTCCATGTATCCGTTCTTATTATGATCACACAGTAGTCCTGGACAGGACACAAAGCTGCTAGCCCAAGGCAACTCCCGAGTATTGGTGGCAGTGGTGGTTGGGTCCTCCCATCCACACCCTGTGATTCCACCTTCATCCATTCTCATGATGCCTTGGCAGGACCACGCTCCCACCCAGCTCCTTGTGTCCCTTTAGTGTCCCTCATGTGAGCCTGATAAGTGGGTACTGTCCTTCCTCTGTTGTCAGTTAGGGACCCGAGGCTCTGTCCTCCTGCCTGAAACCCAGCAGCACCTGCTGGCTCCCCTTCCTTGTCCCTGCCCAGGGGCCTCTGTCCTTAACAACTCCCTCATCTAAGGCTCCCAGAAGGAATAAGAAGAAAGAAGAAAGGAGGAGGAGGGGAGGAGGTGGAGGAGGAGGAGGAAGAGGGGAGGAGGAGGAGGAGAAGAAGGAGGAGGAGAAGAAGGAGAAGGAGGAGGAGGAGGAGGAGGAGGAGGAGGAGGAGGAGGAGGAGAAGAAGAAGAAGAAGAAGAAGAAGAAGAAGAAGAAGAAGAAGAAG
>CABHPQ010000615.1:22940-39481 GCA_902168405.1 Peromyscus aztecus | reverse complement strand
TGTGTGTGTGTCATGGAGGTCAGAGGAGGGTGTTAGATACCCTGGAGCTGGAGTTACGGGCAGTTGAGAGTCACCTCATGTGAGTGCTGGGAACCAAACTCAGGTCCTCTGGGAGAGCAGGAAGTGCTCTTAATGTTGTCCCATCTCCCCACTTCCTTTTTACCTTACAACTTTTATTACGCTGGCTTATGCAAGGTCATTTTTAGGCAGATAACATATTTTGAACATATTCTCTTCCTCATACACTCCTACCCACCCTATTCCTTCTCACCACCACCGCCCATTGACCCCCCTTTCTTCTTCTAGATGGTTTCGTTTCTATTTTCACATCATCTATACATATATGATTCTTGTGGATTTATAAAGTCTAGGAACAAAGGAGAGAGAATATGTAATATTTGTCTTTCTGAAATAGATGAAATTTTCTTAACATGATTATATGTAGTTGCATCTATTTTTCTATAAACAACATAATTTTATTCTTCATTATGACTATATATACATGCATACATATACATATATGTGATATATATATGTCACATTTTCTTCATCCATTCCTCTGCTGATAGCTACTTACAACATACCTGTTGTGAACAGTGCTGTAACAATGATGTGTGAGCATCACTGTAATATGGTGACTTGGAGTCATCGGGTAAATAGTCAGGGTGGTATAGATGGTGGCTCTTTTTTTCCTTTGAAGCTGTGTAAACTAAAGTTAATGTTTTCAAAGATTATTCTATACACTATCGAGGCCTTGAATGTTAGAACTAGAAAAGAAAAATTAAAATTTTGAGATTCTTTAGTTGGATCCTCTCATTTTACCAGCTTGGAGGAATGGAGTGACTTGCCTGTGGCCAAACTCTTTGCAGAGGCAAGAGTAGACACTGGCTCTGCCTTGTGTTTTGTGTTTAAGATTTGTTTCCTGAATCCTTGCATCCTATAGGCATTTTATTTTCGCTCTATCAGCTCCACTGTGCTTTTGAATGCCACGGTCAACTAACGGTATTCTAAAATCCAATATTCTTTTAGCGATTTCTTGCCTTTTCTCAAGAAAACACCTTCCTAAATCTTCCCAATACTGCTGGACTGGGCAGTGGCCTGAAAGGCAGATGGATGAGGAGGATTTGGTTCATGAGGACACTTTATTATTTGGGACGCCAGCTTCTTAACACATTACCGATGGTCCATTTTTTATAAATGTAGAGTATGATTCTTTGTAGCCATGAGATAAGTACTCTATTAATAGTTGATGCTTCAAATCGCTCTTTCCCCTCATACAGCTCATTAGTTGGCCAATGGATCCATCTAAATTTTGATTTTTTTTGGTGCTTTTGTCTCACCCCATAGGGAAGATATTAATACGTATAAATGAATTGATATTTCATTTAAACTCATAAAATCTTATGAGAATCTTGTAAATGAGATTAGAGAGTCAAAGGGCAACTATAACTTAGGTAATTCTCACCCCATTTCCCTTCAAAATGACATTGCACTCTCTTCCTGTCCGGTCTACACCCTCAGAACTGTGGGTTAGCAATGCCGGTCTTTCTGAGGTTGATCTGTCTTCTTCTAATCCGTTCTGTATTCCAACTAAAACCATGTTTTAAATTTCACTTTCTTACTCAATAATCTATATGGCTCCACAATGCCCCGGCGCCTCTGCCTGGCTTCGTAGATATTCTGTAATAGGGCAAGTTTCATTATCCAGCCTTCTGTTTTTTCCTTCTAACACAGGTTCTGCCATGACAGGCTAGCTCTTCACTGCTTCCCAAAGTTTCCTCCACCTCCACACCTAGGCTCCTCTCCCCTCCTTGCCTTGTTTGTGTTCTACATCGTCCATGAAACTCCCCTCGGCTTATTTTGGTGGTATAGATCTATCCATTCTCTGAATTCTCTCTCATTGCATTTCACAAATTATTCTAGGTTATGTCTTTTGGAGTTTAGGCTGCGGCAGAGTTTTTATGTAGCTCAGGCTGGCCCTAAATTTAGTCTTCTTGCCTTAGCCTTCTGTGACCTGAGATTATAATCACACACCACATCAGCTCATAGTAGAATTTTATACCCATAGTTGCAACACATGTGAAATATATTTGATAAATATTTTCCAACCTAATTAAACTACTTGGAGTGACCAATTCTTCCATAACCAAGTGACCTTGAGTCTAGGCAACGGTGGAAAGAAACCAAGGCTCAGAGAGAAGGGTCTTACCTGGGCCACATAGCTGGTCAGTTATAAAGCCAGGTACTAACATCTTGTTTTGAATTTTATTCCTGCAATGTAGGAGTTTCATAGCTAGCTAGAGCCCTTCACATGAAATCATTTGGCTTGTGACTTTTTAAAAGAGAGCGTAAATTATTTCATCCATCAAAAAGAATGCCAAAAAATTACAAAAATAAACATCACCGTTGGAAGCAAATTGTCCTGGGTCATTGCTGTGGGCACTTCTTTGATGGCGACATGTCCACACTCTCTTCCACACACTGTCTTTCATGCCCTTCCCCTGTTATCTATGGAAGGCATAGCTAATCAATTGCAGACCTTTACCAGTAAGTTTAGATCCATCCTCACGATCCTTAACACAATGACCCAAACATCTAATGCTAATCAGAGTTGGCCCTTGAGGGCAAAATTGTTTTCCTTTCCGACATTGTGGAAGGGTGTAGGTGGGGTACACATGAGAGAAGGGGTGCATCAGGGTGTGGTGTTGACAGTGGGCCCAGGCCACAGGTAGATACATCTAAGCCTCACAGGGTGCCTTTTCCCCAGCAGAGAGATCAAAAAGCCAAAAATAAAGGGCAGAAAAAAAAAAGGCAAAATCCTCCACTGTCTAATAATAAGACTCTAACTACTTGCAGCCAGGCCCAGTGGACTTGTGATATTTTATATAAACAATTACAACCATTTTCCTAATGATTCTTGGTGCTTCTCCATAAATGGCCAGGAAGGACAAATGGGGTTATAAAATTTACTACCTAACAAGATAATGAGCTGCCCACCTCTTATCTACTCAGATATGACTCATGAGACAAATGGCCCATGAGAAAAGGCCAAATAACTTCTCTTAACTGCCATTAAAGAGCCCCATTGTCCCTTAGGGGAGTGATCTGTCTCGCAGAACTTGGCTGCTGTGTTCCTGTCTACAGTATATGCTCTTTGTTAAAACTTTTCTGTTGGTTCTGGTCTGGTAAACACTTTCACCCTGAACCTTGGGCTTCCTTTCCTGGCAGGATATTTCGGTGGCTCAGCCACGGAACCTCCCCCACCCCCTCGCTTGCTTCTTCACTCTGAGGCTTATGATGGTTGGCAAATTGGCCAATGGGCACCTGAAAATCTCTGAGATCCAAAGGCTTCTGGGGTGAGACTTCAGATAGCTGCCACCCATTAAGGCATGAGCTAAGGAGTTCATTTTGGTTGGTTTATTATTCAAGGGCGAGGGGCTGCTTTTCTTCCTTTTGGGACTCCCATCTCAACGTGTGATATGGGGACAGTGACAGCTCGTTTGGTGAGGACCCCTTCATTCCTCTGACCTCACTGTTTCGTGTCTGTCACTCACCACCACAGAGCAGATGGGAACAGGCATGTGTGGCTGACGATGCTTGCACCTGCAGCTTTCCTTCCCAGCTAGACTTCCTGCTCTGAGAGGCCCGAGGACAGCCACGAGAGGCCTGTGGACAGCCATGAGAGGCCCGTGGACAGCCACGAGGGGCCCGAGGACAGCCATGAGAGGCCCGAGGACAGCCACAAGAGGCCTGTGGACAGCCATTAGAGGCCTGAGGACAGCCACGAGGGGTCCGAGGACAGCCATTAGAGGCCCGAGGACAGCCACGAGGGGCCCGAGGACAGCCATGAGAGGCCCGTGGACAGCCACAAGAGGCCTGTGGACAGCCACACTTTCTTCTATAAGCTCATTGTCTGGCTTGTCTGCTGCCTCCAGCCACACCTGCTCTCAACAGGTGCTCTCAACCACACCTCAACAATTGCTTCTACTTTGCCTCTCTGGCCTCTCTCTTCTTCCTGTCCCTTCTCTCTTTTCCACCCACAGAGCTTTCTCCAATGGCACCTATGCAGTTGTGTTCACACTCTCTTGGGGCCTGTGTACAGGGAATTAAGAGAGCCTTTGAAAGCAAACCCTTCCCCATGGAGAACACCCTTCTCCAGGAGGTGGCTAACAACTCGGGCACCCTCTGAGTACATAGTCCCTTCTCCATGTCTGACTTTTCCCAAATGCAGTTCAACCTAGGATCATTTAGCCAGGATTCACCTTCACTAGAGAAACCCAAAGGCCCACTGAGGCCTTTGACTACCAGGGTTATCAATTTCATCCTGACCACGTGATGCACAAAAGGTCCTGCATCTGGTCTTTATCAAGCACCTGGGCAGTTGAGGTTCATGCTTGTAACCCAAATACAGCCTGGCCGGGCTCTGTCACTGTGCCTGACACAGAGTCCCGCTGGTCCTTTTGGGCCTCTGGTGTAGAGAATGAAAGAGGAAGGGATGACAGAAACACATATTGTCTATCTATTGAAAAATATGATAAAGGCCGTGTGTGTGACAGAGAGAGAGATGAGCATGTGTGTATGTGGGTGGGTGTGAATGTGTACCTATGGGCATGTGCATGCACCTGTGTGAGTGTGTGGAGGCCTGAGGAGGGTATCACTGTTTCTCTATATCACTCTCCACCTTATTGAAACAGGATTTTTCACTGAACCTGGGTCCTACAATTTTTTTTTTGGGGGGGGAGGGGTTGGGGCTAGCAGGCCCCAACAAGCCTCCCATCTGTGTTCCTGCCTCCCACCAAGTACTGGGGTTACTTTCACGCACAACCTTACTGGCTTTTCCACGGGTGCCGGGGCTCCGAACTCTGATCTCCCGCTTGCAGAGCAAACGCTCTCACCCGCTGAGCCACATCTCCATCCAGGGAAGGGCACGACCGCAGCTGTTAGCTGTACGTGATGGGGGACAATGCAGGGGCTTCTGAGCACACTGCCCCTTTCAGTCTGGAATAACTGAAGCGTCTATGAAAACAAACCAGCCTTAATCCTGAGAGTCCAGAGGCTCAAGGCCATAGTTTTACAAGATAAGACTCTCCAAATATGAGTTAAACACTAGACCAGGGGCTGTAGATTCCACCCTCTACTTTTTAGATATACGTGGCCTTCAAGTTCTTTAATGATTGGGAGGAGACCTTTGGCCAAAAAAGGTCAACCTAGAGGAAGAAAGGGATAAGAGGCAGGTCCACTTAATGGCAGCAGTCCTCCCTGCCCATGTCGGGAAATCTTAGGGCTCCATCTAATATCGACGTAGTCTAAGGAGGCTAACCTAAGTCTCCAATCAAAGGACCTTCTCCTGCTAGCCAGGACATTTCATCTGAGAGTGCCCAAGGCTACCAGCCTACAGGCCTCACCCACGGCCATGTCCAGTCTGCCAAGTAGAGGCCCTTTGAAAGTGAGATTGTCTCTCTTTCCCTAGTGAGGGATCAAACCCAAAGAAGGATGAATGCCCCTGATTCTGTTCCTTGACTCTGAGGAGCCCCACAAGGAAAGAAACCCATCTCCCTTTGAGGAGTATATGGCTCTGGGGTGGTACAGGCTCCTGAATTCTCAAGGTCTGTGGATGCCACTTGGATAACTCTGTATGTGACGGGGAGAAAAACCACATTCCTCTCTGATACTGGGGCAAATTTCCAGCCCTCGCCACTGTCTCCAGCTCGACTTTCCAGTCCTCTGCCCTCTTACTGGTACTGATGGCAAACACCAACCAACCTGGTTTACATCCCCTTTAATCTGTATGATAAGCAAGTATCTTTCATTCATTCCTCATGATCCTGCCTAGGTGCCCCGGTCCTTCCCTAGTCAGAGCCACCATGCCCACATTTCAGGCTCTTCCAAGTTTCTGAGATTCTAAATACTCTATAACCCTTGTGCCCAACACCAAGTCCCTGTCCCATCATGGTGAGAATCATCTAGAGCCTTAAAGATCTTCCCCACAGTCACCACTGGAGACCTCTACCCTACCCAACAAGTTCCTTTTAAATAGGAACACTTCCGTTCCTGGGTGCCCATTAACATCCACTCTCATCAAGTGTTCTTAAAGACCCTGACAGCTCTTAGGGTCAGAAATCAGAGGGAATATTGATACAGATTTGGCCTGTGCTTCCCTCATGACCCACACCCATGAAGCCATCTGGAAAGAAAGACATATCCTCGCTGCTGAGAATACCGATAAAATATGCCCTGATGGTTTGAGCCTCCTAGAAGCTATCTGGCCTTGAACTCAGGCGGCCATTATGTATACTACATTGCAAGATCCACCCAAAGCAGCGCTTTGACACTTCTCTGGGTAAAAGCTGAGTTGATTAACAAACAGGAAGCTTAGCTTCCACTCAAGCCTGCCTTGGGTCTCAGTATCCCTCCCACCTCCCCCTTCAACATATCAACTTAAGAGACTCAACAGGCTTTAGATTAGGTCTTTACAGCCACCCCAGAGGGATGGTTACAGAGCCCAGAAAATAATCGGTTGCTCCCTCAATCCTCCTAATGGAAAAGACTTAACAATCTTCATTAGACGACACATTTGAGAGCTAAAGCTCTCCAAATTCTAATCAGGCCTCCTTTCACAGACACAGACATTCTTCACATAGTCTATTTCCAAAGTTTCTCCCACTTGTCAGGGAAATCCCAGAGGAGCCGTCAGACTCCATCTCCTTTTATAGCCTGTCCAGAGAGGGGACTATGCTGGTAGAGTAGCAAACAGATTCCACTGACATACTTCCTGGTGCAAGGGATGGAAATATCCCCTAGCTCTGGTGCATACCTTAACTGGGTGGATGGAGCACTCCTCACAAAAATAGAAAGGGCCTCAGAGGTAGCCAGTAACCATAGAACAGAGTATTTCCACTCTGGGTTGCCTTGGTCCCTGCAGTCTGGCTTGACTTTCATTTCCAACATCATTAGGGAACGAGCGAGGCTCTCAAAATTAAGTATTGTTTTTATTTAGCCTGGTGCCCTCAATCTTCTGGGAAGGTCAAAAGGGCTAATCTTAACCTTTGTAACAGGCTCCTCCTCTCATTGAGTTAACATCACTAAGACAGACAATCGCGGCTATCGCCAAGATCCGAGACAAGCATCACCTCAAGCTTATTTTCAGGATCTCCTCGAAACATTAACTTGGGAGACTGAGTCCATCTTCTAACCCTCCCCGCAGGATAAAAGGTCACTTGAAGCTGTCTGAACCTGACACTTTCATGTCTTGCTAATGTCCTCAACTATAACCAAGTTACAAGGCCTGTCGCTGTTGATCCAGCCATCCAGAGTTAAGAGTGTTTTACCCCACAAAGTTCAACCCACCTATTCCTGTGAGCCACCTGGGGATCTCCATCCCCTTCACGTCCAGCTCCAGGGAAATCTACCTTCAGACACCTCCAGACCCCAATTTATTAACTGACCTATCTCATGACTTGAACTGTAACTCCTACCTTTACCTATTACCCCAACATCACTGGACTCCTCTATTGGGCACAGGGTTCCTCTTCATGCTCATAATCACTATTAAATGTCCTATCTGTCTCCCTCAAATCACTCCATGGAGCCACTTTTAAGCACCAGAGGTTTCGTTGTTCTTTTATTACTGTTCATAGCCCCTTTTCTATTGTCTTAATTCTACTCTGTGTCATCTACCCCTCCTTCCTTCACATTCTGGTATAATTGGTGTCTTCCAGATCATAGCTCGTTAAGCTCCAGACGACGACTACGACATTGTCTCTGGGATAGCAACCATTGCCATTGATACTCATCTTCTATCATTGGAAACCTTTTGACCTTCAAATGATGTCACAGTCTAGCCTTCAACTTTCTGTGATACCACCCCCTTCAAAATAAGGCTCAAACCTTTTTATGTCATATGGTCTTATGAATCTGTGGTAGAACAGCAATGTCAGCCAGGGCTCCCCTGCTGCTCTTTCTCAGCTCCCAAATAGTTCCGGACCAAAGGAGATCTTTTTCCCTTGTCAATGGTTTGACCTTGTTGATCTGCCAGGGCAAATGTAGAAATAAAAAGGCCAAAAGTGAGCCCTCTTCCAATAAAACTAAAAATTCTTTATTCTCATGGTCAGATCCCAACTGCTTAGAGCTTTAGACCTAGTGGACTCTAAGGACTTATAAAAACAACGATAGACTAATTCCCAATGGCCCCTGGTACCTCACCCCAAATGAACAGTCCCAGGAAGGACAAACAGAGTCATAAAGTTTACTATCTACCATGACAGTGAGTTGTCAACTTCTTATCTACTCAAATGTGATCCCACACAAATGGCCCATGAGGTATGTCCTGGTCATTTTTCTTACTGGATATTAAAGTACCCCATTCTCTCTCAGGGAGGCAATTCTTTTCCTCTGAGAATTTATCCATTGTGTTTTTAAAACTTTTGAAACTATGTATTAAAACTTTTGTGTTGGATCTGGTCCAGTGGATAAAGCATTTAAGGTACAGCATGAAGATTAGAATTTGGATCCCTAGACCACAGACAAGCCAGGCAGGTGTGGGAAGCCTGTAATACCAGCACCTGGGAGGCAGAGACAGGGGACCAGAGGAAGCTGGCTAGCCAGACTGGCTAAAATTGATGATGATTCCTGGGTTCAGTGAGAGATCCTGTCTCAATCAATAACAGAATGATTGTCACCCAATATCAACTTCAGCTCTTTACATGCATGCATACATGTACATCTGCATGCATGTGCACACACACACACACACACACACACACACACACACACACACACTTGTATTTCAATTCTTGTCTGATAAGTACTTTTACCCCTATGCTTTGGTCTCGGGGCAAATCATATATTTTGTAGGGCTGTTCATGTTTCAATCAGATAGCTTCAATAGCCTGATAAGGTTTCTTATGATATATCATCTGAAGCACTCCTTTTTGTAGCTATGGGGAATAAGTCTATGCTATTGAAATTGGTATATATGAGGGTACCAACGCAACAGGTTGTTGAGAAGCTGGGATGTGTAGACATACCTGGACTAGGAAGACCCAGTGCTATGGGTGTGTCTACAAAAGGGAACACAAAGAGGTAGACCAAGCCTGGAGCAGGCAACTGGTCTCTGGAAACAGCAGGCGATGACTCCCTGGAGGAAGGCGTTCGACACTATCTCATTAGCCAGAGGTTCCATCCCAGAGGCTCATTTCAACACAGTGCTTCCCTGGGGACCCTATGATGTCAGAGCTATGAGGTTTGAAAACTTGTGGAATGGATGACCAAAAGCACACGGCTCACTCAGTGATCAGGAGAGCTGGGAAAGGGGACCTGCTGGCTGATTTGTTCCCCTGGCTCTATCACAAGGTGAGTGAGACAGGCCAGCTCAGGTTGCCAATTCTTATTACTTGGGTAAGTCTCCAGACTAGCCGTGGTTTCTTCATCTATAAAACAAGAGATTTGAACTATAAATACTTAAGAGCCTTTTCAGTGTTAAGCTGCCAAGAACTAGATTTTTATTTTTTTGCCAGAATTCTTAATAGTTTTCCCACCCCACAAGTGCCTTTCCCAGTACAGTTCAATGGTAGAAAATAGAGCTTCCTTTTGCAAAGCCAGGTGGTCCTGTAGGTTGGCATCTACCTGGTTCACTTCTGCCCCAGCATCTCTTACCTGAGCTTCTTTTGATTCCCAAATTGGGCTGGAGGAATCTAGACCATCAGGCTGGAGATGAAGCTTCTTTCCAATGTCTTTTGTCCTCAGCTCCAGGCGCTGCGACCGTCTCTTAAACCTGAACCCCCTCACTGCTCTGCATCTTCCAGCCCATCCTCTTGACACCTTTCTGTAAATCCACTCATTCTTGTCCCTGACCCCATGCCTGGCACAGGTCTGCCAACTGAGGAAGAAGAAAGACAAATGCCTCTTGGCAGCCCTCTTGCACTCCGGTCTTCTTGACTAGAGATGCCTTCTAAACACCCCAGGGAAGATGTATTCTGGCTGCCATGGTCTCCACATCAGCTGGATTGGGCACCTTTCCTTAAAGGGCAGCCCTGGCAACTGTTAAGTTGCTTCCTTGTTGTCTCTCAGGCGTTACCCCTTCTCATTAGAATTCTAGCTCCAGTATTTGTCTTTAAGCAATTACCTAGGGGCTGTCTCCTTAGGGGGCAATTTACCTTCCAACCTCGATAAGTGCACTTAATTCCCCAACAGGCAGGAGGACACAGGCTAGGGACTAGAGTTTGCCATCAGTGTCTCAGTGGAAAATTCTGCACAGCCTAATACTAAATGTGGCCTTTCTACGGGAAATTTCAGAGCTTCCCCACTAACGCTTGTTGAACAGGGTCTCCTGCTAGCTCACCAGGGCCCTCTCGGATTAAGAAGGGCATAGCCTAACCATTGTGGCCAAAATATACCCTGAGGTTTATATATTAGGGAGGCTGGCTCGTGAAAATCCCATGAGGCCATGGGTCTGATGGGCTGATGGGGTGAGGTGGGGGCTATAAAAACATGTTTTGTTTGGCCTGAATATGATGGGTCATCAACCCACACTGCTGTTCCCAGCATACACTTAGGGGCGGAAGGCAGCGTCCTCCCCAGGATCAGAACCATACCTCACACTGAGGACATTAGCTCCACCTGAGTAGACAAACTCTCCTGCTGACGTCAAAGGGTCCCTTCCTACAACAGGTGTTTGGGATTCCCAAAGACGGATCTTGATCAAGGAGGATGAAAAGCAAACAGAAAGGGTGGGAGGCACCCAGGCGCCCCCACATTCCAGGGACAGGTTGGGAGCTGGTAGAGAGCAGACCAGTTCCATGCTTACATGATGGGCTGCTGACCATACCTAAGCCTTCCCCTTTCTTTTCTCCTGCCTGTCCAGTCTCTCAGCTCCATCTTAGACACTCGCCCTTTGCACTCTTGCCCTGGCCTCTTTGAAGGGCTCCTGAACTTTCCATAGCAAGCCCAGTACTGCTTTTCCAGCATCCATCCTCGTCAGCCCAGATACAACATGGAGATGCCACTAATAAACAATGATAGGCCACCAAGCTGGAAACAGAAGAGGTCACTCATGAAGAAGCCATCCAGGAAGGTCACACAGGGTTCATGAGCTACACAGAACCATGGTGTAGCACAGCATCTCTCAGGCACACATGTCATACACATGGTATATGTAGGGTGAGGCAGTCAACTGTTCTAGAAAGCAGAAGGACATAGTGGAATCTTGTGCCTAACAGGTCTCAGCAAACATGGAGCACACTACCAAGGGCACTTGGAGCTCTTTAGACTAGACAATCTCTTTAGGCCTCCAAGGCTTAACCTGAAGTCACTTCAGAATGAAGTTTCCTTCAGAACGCTCTGGTTTCCTTCAACTCTATGTTTTCATATTTGCAGAAGGAGAGTGAAATTAATACCAGGGCCTAAGTGGTAGTCAGATTCTTCTGTAGAAAGGGCCATAGTCCTTGTGGAGTAAATTTAAGTTCAAGCTATCTGTGCTTCAAAGATGTGTTTCCTTGGCTTCACTGTGTTCCAGCAATCTCCCCCTCCCCCCCCACTATAAGAACAGGCTGGGGACTCTGAGTTCTCACTCATAAAGGGTGGGCTCAAGGGGACTTGATGTCCTCCCTTCCACCTCAATCCTTGAGGTTTCAGAATTTCTAGTTTCACTTGAAGCAGAAGGGGTCCCTATGGATTCCTCTGTCTTCTTACAGTGGCTAGAGGCAGAAAAAAAAATACAAGCAACACACACACACACACACACACACACACACACACACACACACACACACACGGGGAGGACGGGAGAATGTGGGTTCTTTTAAGGGAGTTTCCAAATAAGACTATGTGGGTTTGTTGGGTGGAAATCCTGGACACTGTGAAACTGTGAAACTGCCACTCCCCCCTGGCTTTGGATGAGAATGACTCCGGTCCCTCACAACCTTTGAGATCTGGGGGAACAAAGGCTCAGAGCCGTATTGGAAGCACGCTGGCATGCGGGGGAACACTGACTTGATACAGTCACAAATTCAGTTTGTGAAGAGACCAAGTGGCGGTCAGCTCTTAGAGGGCCGAACAGAGTTCAGAGGGAGGAGGTACGGGGAGGGGCAGGTCAAGGCAAAGCTCAAGTGACTGATGCTTGCCCTCCAGCTTGTCCTCTCAAGTAATCAGGGTGCGAATTTTGGTAACCTGACCAGATGGCTCAGTGGTCAAACTCTAGAAAAATCTAGAAAGCAATAACGGTATATTTTGATAAGCTTTATCTCTATGTTCTGATGTTTCTGCCACATTAGTGATATTTCCTCTTTGTTCTTCAGTACGAACTCAGGGTCACAGAATCATGGATACTGGGAGTTGGGTGAGGGACACTTCAGTGGTCACCTGCTCTAGCCCTCTGCCCACTGAACGAAGCGCCCTGCAGGTCTCCAGTTGCTTTGGTGGGAGGCTGAGTCTAAGGAGACATCATTGCTCAGGCAAGTTGCCTTGTTACAAAGAGACTCTATTCACTGACTCATCCAGCTGTCTGTTTACCCTGCACTGTGCTTCCGTGTCTCCCACTGCAGACAGCTAAGACTCCACCCACTTTCCTTCCAAGGGGCACATCGCCATTTCCAGCAGGATAAGGATGCTTCGGCCCCCCCATTCGCCTCACTTGGTGTCATCTCAGCATGACCCTTTCCGTCACAGACAGGGCCGGAAGATGCTGCGTGTGTTTTCAGGGCACTCTCCCTCCTCTTGTAATCAAACCTGTTCTCAGAAATGACACCAACCACCTAAGACGCGAGTGACTGACCATGCTTATGCCGTTACTAGGCTGGGGCTGTTTATATTTCAACAGGTTCCAAACCTTAAGCCAAAGGGAGAGCTGGGAATGTTTGGGTAGCAGCTACGGGAAACATGGGGGACAGGAGGAGAGGCATAGAAAATTTCCTGGAGTTCTTAAAATCATGCCCGAGGCAGTTCCTAAACAGAAGACCAACCCAATCAGGTAACTGCCTTGGTATGAAAACTGGTGCTGTGAACTTAAATGCACTCAGGCTGTCTGGCCAGCATCCTTGTCTCAGGTGATACTGTTCAGCTGGCCAGGCAAATCCCCATAAAATAAATTCCCTGAAGGCAGGGATGGGTCTGATTCTCTCCTGGTTTATTGTCAAGCCCAGGACTGAGTAACATATTAATAGTTTTGTATTAAAAAAAATCTTCTGGGTGAATGAGCAAATATGGTCAGGCTACAAGGCAGAATTCGCAGGCTCTGAGCATTGGCAGATAGTACATTGTCACCAGCTCTCGTGAGAGCCCAGCTGGGATGGAATGGGGCAAATGGGATGAAGCTGGGGTCACATAGATTTCAAAGGCAAGAGGAAACAGACAACAATAGATCACACATGGCGATTTGATTGCAGCCCTACCCCGAAAGGTTTCATAGAACCTAAACTATGATTTCTGAACCCCCAAGTCCCATGCATCTGCCGAGTTGCAGGAAAGGACCCAGGCTGGTAGCTGAAGGGGAGGAAATACCAAAGAGCAAGGAAAAAGACAAATGGTAAAAACTGTGAGAGGGAAGGGAAGCGACCTGGGACAGAGGTCACAGGGGATTGACAGCGGGGTGGGGAAGAGCTCGAGTCAGAGGGAGAAAGGCAAGAAAAGTGACGATCACACCAATGATCAGTGTGAACTCTCCAAGGGGAAGAAGGAAACTTGGGTTTGTATGTTGAAAGGCAGATTGATGAGAAAGGACATGTAGACTCATGTTCATAAACAAAGTGAACAACTAGAAAAGAAGGTCATCTCTCACAGGAAAAAGAATCATGTTTCTAATTTGTAATAGAGATAGGAAATGAAGAAACGACATTTATGGACAGCTGGGGACCCCACGTCCAGACAAAATGCTATTCGCTTGCTGAGGACAAGACTTTGTGTCATGTGAAGATTTGGAGAACCCAGCACCTATGTTCTTTCAGGTCTTATTTGAGGAGGATCCTCAAGGAGGCATTCTACAGGAGGATCACATGGATGAGCACAAAGTTGGCAAGGCAGGATGATGAACAAAAGAGCAAAGAATGATCAGAAGTCAGCGTCTGGGATCAACGGTGAACTCAAAGGGACAAGCACAAAATAGAGCAAGGAATGATCAGAAGTCAGGTTCGGGGTCAACGGTGAACTTGATGGGACAAGCACAAGGCCAAGGCACGAGGTGGGCTTGAGTGTGGATTATTGCAAAAAGAAGAGACATGTTATTAAAAATGACAAGCAACCCCAAACACCAGTATTTTAGAAGTGAGCGTTGGGGAGGGGGAGAGAGGAGGTCTATGCAGGCTTTGGTGCTCCGACTGGGAGAGGAGCGTTGGCAAGGTGGAGCATATTAGGACTAATTCTTAGGCATTTTGTTTTTACATGATGAGGAAATAGGTTTCATCCCAAATGCTGGGAAAAGCTGTCTAGCTGCAAGTAGAAGGGAAAGCTTGAAGGTTCAAGACGCCTTGTTCATACTTCCAGGGCTCCTGTTTTCCATGCTCTGGCCTTTTCATTACTGTGAAAGCCCTCTTCTGTGGAAAGCTCTTTAGGCCCAAACACCAACTCTAAACTAGGGGGCCTTCACTTCTTACCACGAGTCCTTTCTTGTTGCTACTCCATGTCCGCCTAGGAGCCACTCAGCAAAGCCAAGTCTACAACATCTACTGTTTAGAGGCATCAGTATCATCTCCCAACCCTCCTTTCGAAAGACTAAATAACATTTTTGTTTTATGCCAACAACATGTAAATCAGACTTCTCACTTCCATTTCCAGCAAGGGCATACCAGATTCCTTTAATACCGCACTGTGGGTAGTTATAAAGATCTGGGCAGAGGGAGCAAATCAGCTTTAGGGGTACGGAGGACCAGGTGTGTGTGTGATTTGATACAGGTGCAAGGAGAGGCAAAGCAAGTGTGCTGAGCTGATTGGCCCAGAGTCGAGACCACAGGGATGTAGGCAAGAGCATTTCTACTCGGAGCTGGGCTAGTCACCATTGGGGGACTTCTCTTCCTCATTGCTTTTCATTGTCAGGAAGTAGATGCGGTTGGCCTCTGGGTAGGTGACTTTGCTGAGCGGGAGTTTGTAGATGCCAGGGTTGTTGCTTGTCAGGAGAAGGAAGGTGAGGGTGGAGAGACAGAAGGCCCAGGTGCCTGGTGGCACGCCAACCTGCAAATTGAAACAAGAGACGGAAGACTGTTTCCAGGCTCATGTGTTGGGTCAGAAACCTGGGAAGAAGGCTATGACAGGAACTGCGGATGGGGAACGCTGCCTCCTACTACGTGAAGGCGTTAGTTAGTGCTCCTGGATTCAGAGTGTCAGAGGAGCTGGTCAAGGAAGTTGAGGTGTTGCTCTCTTTGGGCATATTCAGAATCTTTTAATGCTGGGCCTGAATGGTTCTTAGTCCCAGCCTTTGAGTGCTGTCTGTCTGTCCCTGTTCTCCACTATTCTTTCAACATACAAACATAGACACACAGACACACACCTTAGAACTACATGTGAAAAGTTCTTTGGATGAATCATGGATAATCCTTCACACACACACACACACACACACACACACACACACACACACACACACACACACTGGGTAAAGAACCAGATCTATTACCCCTACACCACTCCCCAGTCTTCTCCTATAAGACCTCAAGTGCCCGGAAGTTCTGATGGGGAGGAAGACCCTAGGCTGGGGTTCAGAGAGCCCAGACTTACCACTGCCATCATATTGGAGAGGGCTGCTCCCATGTATGCACAGAACAGGGCTGTGGAGGAATAAGACCAGCAGAGTCAGCTTCCCAGAGCCTGTCTCGAAAAACAGGACACCTCAGACCTGAAACCGGCTTTGCTACAGCCTTGGTGTCCAACACCAGCATTTACCTGATGCTCTACTTTTTAACTACTTCTCCCATGACTATGCCTTCTCTGAGGCCAGACGTTAGAGCTTTCATATCCTTTGATCCTCTCCCAACTCTCGTCCTGGCTTTTCACAGAGTCAATAGTCCATTCTCATCTTGCCCCCATCAATTTTAATGATGAATTACCATAGGCACACAATTAATAAAAAACCAGCCAGAGGGGCTTGGTTGTCAGTTTCTTAGAAACCTACCACAGACAAGTGCCAGCAGGTGTGTCTGCCAGGTGAGGGCGTAGAACATGCCTCCAATGGCGATACACGAGAGGACACAGTTGTAGCTCCAAAGGCCCAGGTAGATCGTCTCAAAGGGTGTGGCCACAGTCAGTGCTAGGAAAGAAGGTGTGGTATTCCTGGGTAATTTTGGACCGCAGAAGGAAGGCCTTCCCATGGCTGCTGCCAGGCCTCAAGGTGTCCTTAGTCCTGTTGTTCACCAAATACCTACAGCTCTGCTTATCAAAGGGGCCTCTGAAAACAGCACGTGATCATAGGAAATCAAACAGTGAGGAAGTTCTGGATTCCCACAGTGGTGTGTGTAAATGTGCCTGTGTGTGTGTATGGATATGTACATACATGTGTGTGTGTATGTAAGCATGTATATGTGTATATGTAAGCATGTGTGTGTGTATGTGTGTGTGTGTGT
>CABHPQ010000615.1:6815-22930 GCA_902168405.1 Peromyscus aztecus | reverse complement strand
TGTGTGTGTGTGTGTGTGTGTGTGTGTGTGTGTGATGATACCTGGGATAAGGAACAGCCTAGGAGAGGACATCAGCACCCTCCTTAAGCCCAAGCAGCTGCATTGTCAACAATTTCAATTCTGTTTTAGAGGGTTCAGAAGAAGTAAGTCCAGACGCACATAGATGGATGTAGAGAGGTGTGTCAGAGCCTCAGGGGCAGCTGTCAACCACAGGTAAATCTGGGTAAAGAATTAGTGCCTCTTGCATTATTGCTTTGCAGTTTTGATGAATTTAGAATTATTTCCAACGACAATTCTTTTTGTAAAGTTCTGTCCCCAAAGGTCTTTGCAAAACATTAGAATAATTCAAAAATAGTCCTGTACTCCCAGGGTCCCCTACCCTATTTTCTGACTCTATTGTGGGAAAGAGCATATCCATATATAAATGTGTGTACATACATATACATATGTGTAGGAATATGAAATTACACTTTAGAAATGCCAATCCAATTTTAGGAAAGCTTTCCTTTTAGCTTGCTCAAAACTTCCAAGTGCTGGACCACGTGTACCCCAGCTTGGGCCATTACTGCGCCCCTCCTCCAACTCCCTCAACTGCTGGGCTCTATACTAAGGGCCTTCGAATTTCTCCACATGTTCTGTTACTTCAATCTGCTCTCTTTGGAGGAGGCTCAAGGAAGAGAAAAATAGATTCCCTCCCTGTGACAGTGTCTAAACACTAGTGAAGACAAGTCTGAAATGGTTGCTGTGTGCTGAGGAGAAATGAGATGCTGATAATCATCCTAAAGACCACCCTACAGAGCTGGGGTTCTGTCTTACCTGCTAGCAGCCCCACGATTGACCCTATGGCTGCATGCAAGCAGATGAGTGGTGAGGAGATAAACAGAGCCACCAGGATCATGCCGCCTGTCCAGGGGTTGTCACAGCCGTAGACCTGGGCGACCCCAACAGGGATGGTTTGTAACAGCTGCAAAGTCAACAGGATGTAGGTTACTGGAATGTGGGCAGATAATGCAAAATCCAGGCCTCAGGGCCAAAACCAGGCCAGTGGGCAATGAAGGGGAACAGAAGGATGGCTGTGCCCTCCAGCGTGAGCGAGAGTGGGGGGGGGAGGCATAAGCTGGAACAAATATTTCCTCACTCCACCACCTACCAGGCATCCAGCGTCCAACATGCAGTCAGGTGGAGCCCCTAACACAGTGCTGGACATGAACAATTCTGGGGAACACATGGCTTTTACTTTGAGAGGAGAAACTTTGAGGGGGCCAGATGCACCTCTTTCCTTGATTGCCAGCGGGATATAAGGCACCCAGGTATTTCCTATAAACTCCTGGAAATCCTAGGAATGTTCTGGAAATATTATAAATATTCTAGGCTGTTCTCATGGATAATTTGATAAATGCCTGTCTGTATAGAGCCTCTGAAATTGACTCCTAGTCTAAGGCCTTTCATCAAGACACATTGACTTGTCCCATTTGAGGGAGCTTGCCCTTGCTAATGACCTTCCAGCTTTAAAATTCTATAGTCCTAGGGTGCTGGAGAGATGGCTCAGTAGTTAAGAGCATTTATTGCTCTTGCAGAGGACCTGGGTTTGGTTTCCAGCACCCACACAGTGTTCACAGCCATCTCTAATTCCTATTCCATGGGATCCAACACCCTCTTCTGAACTCCAAAGGCATGCATGTGGTTCATACACATACATACAGGCAAAACACTCACACATATAAAACAAATATGTCCAAACAATTAAAATAATTCTGTGGTTCTAGTGACAGCTCGAGCTGCTGAAGGTGTGGAGTACAGGGAACACCCATTCATTGCTGGTGGGAGTGCTAATGTGTACAACCCTACCAAAATCAGTGTGGCAATTCTGCAGGAAGATGGGAATTGGTCTACTTCAAGATCCAGCTACACCACTCTTGGGCATATTTCCAAAGGATGCTTCATCTTACCGTAGAGACACTTGCTCACCCATGTCCATTGCTACTCTATTCATAATAGCCAGAAATTGGAAACAACTTAGATGTCCCTCAACAGAAGAATGGATAAAGAAAATGTGGTACATTTACACAATGGCGTATTATTCAGCCATTAAAAACTGAAGTCATGAAATTTGCAGGTAAATAGATGGAACTAAAACAAACAAACAAACAAAAAAAAACCCAAAATCATCCTGAGCGAAGTATCCCAGACCCAGAAAGACAAATACGGTATGTATTTGCTTATAGGTGGATATTAGCTGTTAAGTCAATAACCAAGCTATAGTCCATAGAGTCACAGAGGTTAGGTATAGAGTAGGGGACTAGGTGGGACAGACAGATCTCCATAGGGAAGGGATAGATGAGGGGGTGATGGAACTGGAGGATCAAGTGGGGAGGGGGAAGGGAGAGGGAGACAATAAGGGGAGAGACAGCTAAAATTAAGGGCCATTAGAGGAGTAGTACGGAAACCTAATATGGTAGAAGCTTCCTAAAATATACACATGTATGAAGGTGATCTAAATGAAGTCATCAAATAACAGTGGAGCAGAGCCCCACCTGGCCATTTCTTGTCACCAAAAATGCTTCCAGTACTGGGACTGGGTTACATCTAATTGAACTGGCCAAAGGGGTCCCATGGGAATCCTAAACAACCCAGGCTGTTGCCAAGACTATAGGTTGCTCTCCACAAACTGACAGCAAGTCCCCATTGCTGAAGACAACATCTACACAACCCATTGGACATGGAGAAGTTGAGCTGGTGTCTACATAGAGCCTTTACCTCTATGTTTTAGTGTCTTTGGTATAGGAAAGAACTCAGCACACTACCAAAAGAGAAGCATAAATACCAAGCCAGCCACAAACCCTTTGATCTACAATGGTGTCCTGCCTGCAAGATATACTAGGGCAATGGTGTTACAAAGTTTGTGAAAGAAACCAACCAATATCGGATTGGTCTTATGGCCCATGCCACAAGATGGAACCCATACCTGACACTGACTGGGTGACCAAGAACATGGTACTAGATAGCCCAGAGACTAGGGTAAAACCAAATACTACTGTTCTAAAAAACCAAAATATATAGCAATCAAGGACTCCTAATGACACAGTCCTGCTATACTCATAGATCAGTGTCTTGCTCAGTCATCATCAGAGAAGCTTCCTCCTGCAGCAGATGGGAACAAACACAGAAACTCACAGCCAGACAATATGCAGAGACTGAGAGACACTGAGCTGTAGCATGAATCTTAGAAGGTCTTACTAATAAAATCAAACCCGAGCCAGGTATTGGGGTAAATGCTGGAAGGTCAGAGAAATAGAACAAGCCACAGCTATCTCACCTCGCCGGATCCTCAGCTGGTCTTGTTTCCTCAGACTGGAGGCCTCTGAGTCTTCATCCAGAATGGGTCTCAGCTGAACTGCTGCTAGAAGCCTGAATGCTTAACCAGCCCAATGCTTCTCCAGGGCAAATGCCTCTCCAGGGCAAATGCCTCTAGTTTCTGGTCCTCATGCCTTATATACCTTTCTCCTTTCTACCACCACTCCCTGGGATTAAAGGCTCGCTTTCTGGGATTAAAGGCGTGGGTCACCATGCTTGGGTGTATCCTTGAACACATGAATTTCTGCCTCTGGAATGCCAGGATTAAAGGTGTATGCTACCACTGCCTAACCTCTATGTTTAATATTGTGGCTGTCCTGTTCTCTGACCCCAGATAAGTTTATTAGCATACACAATATTTTGGGGAACACAATACCACCACACTGAGCCCTAAAGGGGATGTCTCCATCAACTTCCTCCCCTCACAGCTCAGGGAACCTTGCAGAAGAGGAGGCATAAAGAATATAAGAGCCAGAAGGGTTGGAGGACACCAGGAGAACAAGGCCCTCTGAATCAACATGAGCAAAGCTCGTATGAACTCCCAGAAACCGAGGCAGCATGCACAGGGCCCGCACAGGGCTGCACCAGGTCCTCTGTGCACATATTATGGCTTCCCCATTAGTGTTTCTACGTGATTCCTGAGTGTGTGAATGAGTGGGTCTGATTCCTGAGTGTGTGAATGAGAGGGTCTCTGATTCTTACGTCTTTTCTTGGGCTCTTTTCTTCTGTTTGTTTTGTCCCATTCGGATGTGTTAGTTTTTGCTTTATCTTATATTTTGTTTATTATTATCCCCTAGGAGCCTGTTTTCTAATGAGAGACAGAAAGGGAGTGGATCAGGATGGGAGGGGAGGTGGGGAGAACTGGGAGGAGGAGAGGGAGGGGAAACCCTAATAAGGACAGTATGTGAGGAAAAAAATCTAGTTTCAATAAAAGGAAAAAGAAAAAAGATTCTGTGGTTCTTTTCTGTATGAAGTCAAGTGACTCTAAGAGACAAGAGCCCTCTGTGGCTGAGCATACAACAGGTGCTTATAACTATATACCGATTGACTAGTGATTCTCAAAGTTTGCGCTGGAACCCTGGGGAGCTTTAAACAGTAAACCCAGCCTGGCTTCTCCACAGGGTATCCTGTGACAAGCCAGTGTGCTTCCCTGGCTGCCAGTGAATATCACACGCAACAGTTGGTTTCTACTGGATTCATAGATCACCCACTGGTGATGTGGGCAGCCAACTGCTTTGCCCTTCTCAGAACTTTGTTATCGTTAATAGGATTTGATTTTAGAACCCATCTTCTCTGTAGGGAGCAGTGTTTGACGCGCAGAGAACTTTCAAATGATGCAATCTCTTGTTTCCCAACGAGTGGCCTTTAATGACTGAACTTTGTGACAAGGGGATGGAAGGAAAGGTGGGGGTAGGGCCGGGGCCCAGTCTTATTTCCAAGGACCCAGAGATGCGGGCTGGAAGTGTCAGCAGATGTCCGATGACGGGGCAGCACCTGAGGGACGTGGAATGCGGAGTCCAGCTTCCACCTTCCTACCTGGGAACACAGGTTGTAAGCCTAAGCCGTCCGGAAGGAGAGGGATGAGGGACAGTGTCCTTGGGGGTCCGTATTTTAGCTTGTGAGCTGCACACTGCTGCTGCTCCCCGCTGCTCCCTGCTGCTCCCTGCTGCAGCAGGCACCCGAGACAAAGGGCAGTCAGGTGGACAGTGGAAATTTACCGAGCACCTGCCTCTCTCTTGTAATCCTCAGGTACCTACAGGCTGCGTAAACCAAAGAGGAAGCCTGTCCACCCCTCTCTCTCAGAGTAAAAGCAAAGTGGAATTGATTTTTCAAGACAGGGGAGACAATTTGCTGGTTGTCAAGAGTAGTAGATTTTGGCAGGTGAGAGGGTGAGCTTGGACTTCGAGGTACCCAGATTTGTGTTCAACCACTTGCTGTGTGCAGACAGGCACCCATCTTTTCTCCGGGACCCAGACCACATGGGCCGTCACAGCACTGAGGCATCTGGCCTCACCTGTGGGCTGAGGAGCCTGTGTGTGTGTGTGTGTGTGTGTGTGTGTGTGTGTGTGTGTCTGCCTGTGTGTCTGTCTGTCTGTCTGTCCGTCCCCTTTGCCTTTCAGATGGCTCATCATTGACAATGGGTTTGGCTTTTCTTCCTGCTCCTTTTCCTTTTCGCTTGGCCTCTGGAGCTGGGCCTTCCTGTAAAGGCAGGGTTTTGAGCGTGGCTGTCCCTGGAATACCCAGGAGTGGTGGAGCTGAACATCAGCAGAAAGCCACACTGAAGCTCAGGTACTCACACCTGCTGTGGCTGGACGGTGAGGACCCAGAAGTCAAACCTGTTTCTGTCTGAGGGCTTGGGTTGTTTTCAAACGCCGAAAAGACTGTAACAGAGGTAACAGAGGTACTCTAGGAAGCAGAGCTGGAAGTGTGGGGTAACTATAAAGGGAGATGGATTTTCAAGGACCATATAGAGTATGTCTGTAATTAAAGAGACTTGGTGATAGGTGGACTCTTTTAAGAAGGAGTAAGTTTTAGCATTTTATGATTGTCCCAAGCAGAGGGCACATGTCCTGCCTGGGAGTATGGGATGGTGGTTCAAAGTTAGGATTCTGCAACACTGCCTGGACATTAAGCTAGGTGCTAGCTGCAGGTTGACCTTGAACAACTGCCTCTGTGCCTTGGTTTCCTCATTGGGAGGAACAGTAGTATGCCTACAGGGTGAAATGAGTTGATATAATATGGGCATAGGATAGTGTGATACATAATCAGCTTGCATTTATACAACACTAAAGTATTATACGTGATACGAAAGTACTAGCTGGTGGCTATTTCTATGTTTGTTAACAAGGCTAAGAGTTTATAATTCTACGTACTTTTAGAATCTTATGGTAGACTTTTACTATGCTTTTATTATCCTTATGTGTATCAATCAGGAGAGTAAATGAGCACGCACATTTGTAAGTAGGTTATAAGCATAAGCAGTATCTTCAACTCTGGCTCTACTGGCATCCCAGATTATCTAATTCCTTGTTGAGGGAGAGGCAGTTGTTCTGTGCATTGTAGGATATTTAAGAGCATCCGTGGATTCTACTCACTAGTAGCATTTTCTATTTTATTATTATCATCATGTGTGTGTGTGTGTGTGTGTGTGTGTGTGTGTGTGCATGCACATGCACACATGGTAGGCATGAGTGTGGGCATGTGTGTGCCACAGCACATGTGTGAAGGTCAGAGGAAAGCAAGCCTTGGAATTTGCTTATTTCCTCTCAGTACGTGTTCTGAGGGTTGAACTCATATGAACTTAGGTTCTCAGACACGCATGGCACACATTTTCACCCGCCAAGCCATCTCGTTGGTTTAGCATTTACTTCTTAATCTCCCCCCCCCCTTCTCCCCGTCTCCCCTTCCTTCCTCCCTTTCTTCCTCTTTTTTATGACCTGTGTCCAGGCTGGCCTCAAAGTTGATATGTAGGTGAGGATGACCTTGGCATTTTGCCTCTGTCTTCCAAGGGCTGGATTACAGTCATGTGCCTCTACACTTGGTCTATATGGTGCTGAGGATTGAACCCACGGCTTCATATATGCTGGTCATGTGCTCTACAAACTGAGTCACGTCCTAACCACTGGTCATGCTTGACAACAAAAAATATTTCCAGACATTGACTAAAGTTCTGAGGAGTAAAATTACTCTTTTTTTTTTTTTTTTTTGTAAAATTACTCTTTGTTTGAGAACCATCATTAAAAAAAAAAGAATCCATCCTGTCTTCTATAGATAATACCTAATTAAATACTATTTTAAAGTATTTATGTTAGTTTCTTACTGCCTTATCAAATTACCTATCTCATCTAATGCTTTTCATTCAGCTGCAGCTGCCTTGCATTATCAACTTTACACTTGTAGTTCACTGTGGGTTGTCTCTTTTCTTGTACAGAATGTAGGTCTCATGACTGGTCAGAATGTGAAAGTTTCAGGCATGAGCTAGATGTCCAGTAGAGACTTGTTGAATGTATAGATGTTGCTGCAAGTCTTTCTAGTCTGTGCTGAGGCCATCATCTGGTCTCCTTTTTCTTTTCTTTCTTTTTTTAAATTGAGACAGATTCTCATTATGTTGCCCTGACTGACCTGGAGAGCCCTATGTAGACCAGGCTGGCCTCAAACTCATAGAGACCCATCTGCCTCTGCCTCCTCTGAATGCTGGGATTAAAAGTATGCATTGCCATGACCAGCCCCACCTGATTTCTACTGAGGGATGGAACCCAGCTAACAGAATAGCTGGTAAGCAAAAGGGTCCACAGTAGAGTCCAGGGTTCTGGCTCATGGCCAGTGGGTAACTTACCAAAGGCATTTCAATCTCTGTCCAGGTGATATTGGGAGATGAAGACACAGGCTCGATAAGTGTCATGGGGAAGAAGAGGTTGTAGTGACCTGTGGCTGCCAGGTACAGGGTTAGGGCAATATTGAAGGGCAGTGTGAAGACTGGCAGATCCCACTTGGCGAAGACGCTGCTCAAAGCGCTAGAAATAACTGGGCTGTAGAAAGAAGAGAGGAAGCGTTAATCACCCTGATTCCCCTTCAGCTGACTGTCTTCTCTCTGGCTATTGGACCATCTGCCATCCCTGTCTTCATGCTTCCCTTGGGACTCCAGGGGTCCACTGAGCTAGGACTGGGAAGAAGGTTCTCAGTTTGAGGAAGCAAAGAGAAAACACAATACTTTGAATGGAATACCTTATGAAATGGTTTAAATATGTCTTTGTTTCTTCAACTGAGAAAACCAAACAAAACCTGACCCCTATAAAATGTCATTATTGCCTTTGGCTCATCCGGATGTGTACCAGCTGTTGCCTAGGGCTGTGACAGCATTTTTAGGGTCTGACCTCCTAGGTGGTGATGCTAGGACATGTAGGCAATGAGCGGGATTGGACTCTGGGAGCCACTCTGGGGACTGCTAGACAAAACAAAATCTTCAGTTTGTACACTCTGCCTTCTTGGCCTCTGGCCTGTTCCTGGGAAGAGCATGGATCTTGGACACAGATTGAGCCGAATGCAAATCCAGGCTCTTACACTGTAGCAGCTACATGAGCAATGCTAAGAAATGAATTTCTCCCAGGTTCAGCTTTCCCTGGGAGGGATTAGCCACTCCTGATACCCTGCACATCTCTCACACTCAGAGGCAGCTGGAAAAGACAGAGAGCTCCGTGACCTGGTTGCATGGCCTGTCTTTAATTAGTGGCCACGGCTCTCACACGGGCACTCAGGTCTGCCTGAATTAACTCTAGCACACCGAGAGCCAGTTCATGTTTGCCTTTCTCTTTGAATTCTTACTGTCTGCATCCCTTTCTGTCTGGGTCAACCGCAAGGTTTTATTTACTTCATAAAAAAGTGATGAGAGGAGAAATGTTTCATTTTCTAGGCCATAAAAACCCACACCCTGCTTGCTTTGTTCCCACACTGCCTTTCGGCCTCCCACATTGGATGGAAATGTCCCCGCTCCTTTATCAGATTAGCTCTTCCCCCTGTTCTGTGGTTTGGATTCTTCTCAAAGGCTTTGCTCTTGTGCTAGTCTCTGTAACACAGATCCCCTTTTCCTCCAGACCATTCTTGTCAGGCTATGGTAGGCACACTTTAGTGGTGTCTGCTTTCTGTCTCCATTTACCTTGGCACTCGCTCCTTCCCATGTCGGCTGTCTCCCAGTCGTGCTCTGCAGAAAGGGCTGGCGCTCCGTTATCCCACCCGCCCTGCTCCTGTCATTCCCGAGCTCCATCCAGTCAGGTATGTGTTCTTAGTTACAGCCCAGAAATGGCTCTTGTCAAGTTCACCAGATGACATCTCACTTGGCGAGTTCACAATCACGCCCTTCCTCTTAATTTGAAGTTGGAACCTGACACTATTTGGAAATACTTTCTGTGTGGGCTACCACGACATTGAGCTTTCTTAGATCACACCCTACTTACTCCTTCTCAAGTTCTCTTCCATGACACTCCCCCCTCTCTGCCAGACATCTAATTGGAAGATTCCTCGGTTCTGACTTGGATCCTTTTTCTCTTCCCTCTTCTCCTTTGGACGACAGTCTTTAATCCCCCAGATGAAACACCTATGTGCTTCTGCCTTTCAAATTTGATGCTGTCCTTAGCTTCTAGATTTGTGTGTCCAGGGGGGTGTCTCAACGCCTCTGCTTGGAAGTCTAACACACACTGTGTCTAGAAAGAAGTTTTGTTTGCTTCTATCTCCCGGTTGTGCTCTTAGACACCTCCATAACCCAGATACTCAAGCAAGCTACAATAGTGTATTGAATATTCTCCTCCTGATCTCTTTTTTATTGCCACCTCTTTAGAAAGTCTTGTGGCCTTTGTTTTCCTTAAATAATCTGGAAACCCAGTCTCTTTTGGTGACATTCACATATCTCACTCCAGTCCAAGCACTCCCATCTCTGTGGATCTTTTTAGTAAATCTTTATTATGATTATGCAATCACTCTTGCTCCATCGAAATCCGTGTCCCATTTTGTAGGCAGCAAAGCTGATTTAGTTTTGGGTTTACATCATTGCTCTAATTCAGAACTTGTAACTGTGTTCCATTTTTACCACAGATGTGATAAAAACCAGTATATGTATTGGATACATATATATCATGCTAGGGACCCACGTCATCTACTCTACTTTTACCTCCTGCCTCATCTCCATCACTCTTAGGGCCTCAACCTCTCTGGTCTTGCCTCTATTTCTTGGACACATTCTATATTTGGAGTCTCTTTTCTGAGGCATCCTTCACCTAGACCTTTGGTTGGTACGTGTCTTCCTGTCATACAAGTGGTAACTCAAACTTCCCATCTGCAATGTGTCTTTCTCTGACCATCTCACTTTTCTCAAAGCACTAAACACATCGTGAAAGAACTTTTAGTTACTAGTTTATAAGTTTATCTCTTACAAACTAGTTAATAGAGAAAAAACACAAACCCAAGAGAGTAGAGGTTCCTCCTTATCCACACTTATCAATAGTCCCTGTGCTCAGTGAATAGTCTTACGTACTCAAATTTTTTTTTTTATAGTGAATGAACCTTGAAAATAGTGTTATGATACCCAGGCTAAAAGACTTGAATTTCAAGGGCTACGTTGACGAATGCACCAGAGAAGAAGTTAGTTCAGAATTCCACCCAGAGCAGGAATCAGTGTTTTCTGCCTTTTAATTTGGGAAATGGGGGCTGGGGGCATTGAAGTCTAAGCTGCCACCCAGTGCCATATGGCAGAAGGGCTGTGTTGAGGGGTTGAATCCATGTAGTTATAAAACAAACGCATGCAAATGGGGATGAGTTCTGATCCTCACTGGGGGACATGTGGGGAGCATTAAGAAATCCCCCCCAGAAATGACCATTTTATCTTCTGTCCCAATGCATCAAGGAAGATAGAAACACCAAGAAGAAAAAAAAAAATAAATTGCCCAGAATGCCTAATGCAGTAATTTATTTGCAAGCACCGCTAAAAAGCAATGAAACAGTACTTAAGCTAAATTGAACTAACTGGCTTTAGTAACTCCAGACTTCGAAACCTAAGAAAGACATTTACTTCTTGGAGATGTTAAAAATAAATCACTATGTCTGATTTATTGCTGAGAACAGGAATAAATCACCATGTCTGAGAGGAGTTGAGAGCAGGGTGGTATAGATGTGTGATGTGAAAAGTTGGAGACACAGGTTCATATAACAGCAGGCACACTATTGGGCCATTTGGACACTTTACTGACCCTCTTCAAATTCAAATGAAATTAAGATCATATGTGTGAATGGCTAAGCACACTCTGTGTTCAGTGGCTATTTGTTCCTAACTCTCTTCCCCCTTGAGGAAGCTCTCAACTGTATGCTCTCGTTAAAAGACTTTGTGCTTTGCATACAGACCTCCTGTTCCAAGAAAGCCCTCTGATTCTATCATGAGCGTATTTTCAGATTTGAAGGCTTACATAGGCCACACAGTCTATGATTCTCATGCAGCCTGGAGTTTAATAATGCAGATTCCAGATTCAGAAAGCCAGCCTCAAAAACTCTGACTGTATGACCTGGAATGAATTACTTACTTTCTCTATGCCTCAATCTTCTCTTCTGCAAGTTGGGAACAAATATAATCCCACCTTGCTTAGCACTGTGTACTTACAAACTAGTCAATAAATGTCAGCCTTTATTATTTAGGAAGGAAGATTAACAATGCAATAAAACATGTAGTCTTTTACTGCTCCGCAGGGTCTCTGGTAATCCATATCTCCACTTAACCCCCATTGTATTGCTTCTGAAGTCACGAATTTATGGATTCTCATGGTGTCTTGCTAGACAAAATCATCTGTTTATGGAGTCACAGGGCTACACAAGTGTGCCGTCCTATCCCTACCCAATGAGCGTCTCTGTGAACAGAAACAGGGAGGTATCTCACCAGGCCATGGAGGTGAAGGTCACAGGAAACAGAAGCCACCAGTAGTAGTCTAACTTCTCCGAGAACACGGCCGTCAGCAGTCCCACCAGCATCCCGTTGTAGCCGTGGAGTCCAGAGGCGACGGCTGCCCTGGGTTGGGTGGAAGTTATTTTGCATTAGCATTTCGTGGTGCGCGTTGAGCTTTCACCTTGGAATCCCAGAATCTGTGTAACTTAGACAATTCCTTTAATAATAGACGAAAAACGAGACTCCCAGGTAAGACGGTGGACTAGACGTGTGTATGGCCCAGTGAAGGAGAAGTGTCAGGGTAAGTAGAAAATAAAACATATCCAAAGAGAAAGAGAGGAAGTGCTTCAGAAATTAAAAAAAAAAAGTGTCAAGATGGCTGAGGTTAAGTTGTAGTTCTCGCTGACAATGACTCCTCTGGTGGGACAGGGTCAGTGGTAGAGAGGCGTTTCCCTGGCTCAGGGGCCGAACCTGATGCCATCTCGAGAGGGAACCTATTATTTACAACAGAGTTACCTGGTTGGGGTATCACAAGTCAGAAAGTAGAATGGAATCTGTCCTAGCCCCAGCCCTATGAAATAGTTGTGTCGGGGAGGGGGTTGACACGGACATACCAAAAGGATAGTCAGCTGGACCCTCCCCAAAGGCAGTGACGTGTTTAGGGGAAGGGGGCCCACCAACCATGTTGTCTGGGAGCAGACCTCATTGACTGAGAATAATGCTGGACTTTGAGTCTCAGGTTGTTGGCTGTGTGGCTTGCTGCCGTGCATTCTGATGTCCCAGCACACTGTTTGCATTCCGTAGTCTCACCTCTCTAGCAAGATGACGGCTGCTTAGCGGGTTTTGAAAGTAAAAAGGTAGGTCTGCTTCTACAGACACCAAGGCTGCAGTTGCTTCCGTTACTTTCAACATACAAGGGAGACACCCTCCACCTAGAGCATTAGCTTCCCCAGAGGTTATGAACCGGGGACTCTCAAAGTGTGAAAAAAGGCTTGTGTAATCCACAGACTACATGCCTCATTTTGTCTAGTAGAGGTACAGAAACAAGGGAAACTTCTAAAATGAAGATGGGCCCAGCAGATATTAGACAATATTTGGACCACACAGGCTCAGCACCAGTATAAATCATAGTAAATGAAAGAGGGTTGAAACCCAACTGACTCTTCTACCCCTGCATATACACAGGTCAACTTTTAGGAGTCACTTTCTCTTTCCACTGTGGGTTCCTGGGATCTAACTCAGGCTGTGAGACTTACATGGCAAGCTCTCTTACTCCCTGATCCATGTCATGCCCTCCTTCCTACTTTCATGTATGCCTGTTTGTGTGGTGTGTACATATACCAAACACACATACCATGCCAGTAGCTGGTTGTGGATAGTGGTGGAGTTTTTAGAAGGACAGACACACTCTTATGTGGAGGATCTAGGAATTTGAGTCTATGATGAAGAACATGGTATCCACATGTTTTCAAGGAAGCACATTCTTAGATGATATGATGGGATATAGAATCTTGAAAATGAACTGTCTGTCCTGAAAGACTTATTGTCCAGAGAGAAAAGACTCAGAAATAAAACAATCAAAGAACAATCCAGCACAGTATTCGGATATGTTGTATAGCTGGTCAGAGAGAAAGGATTCAAAGTTCCTGGAGAGTAGTTAGGGAAGTCACTCCAGAGGAGGATAATTCCAGGAATGGTGGGAGCAGACAAAGAAATAAGAGTTGTTAGGAGGCTGGGCAGTGGTGGTGCACACCTTTAATCCCAGCACTCGGAATGCGGATCTGTGAGTTCAAGGCCGGCCTGGTCTACAGAGCAAGATCTAGGACAGAAACCAAAAACTACACAGAGAAACCCTGTCTTGAAAAACAACAACAGCAGCAGCAACAACAACAACAACAACACAACAAAAAAAGAGTTGTTAGGAATTACAGAGACAAACTGGGGACAAGTGTGATGCTAAGCAAACTCTTGGTAGGAGGGGGCATTAAATAATGCTTTAGAAGTCAAGTTGAGGGCTTGGGTTTTTATTTGATGTTTATTTGTTTGATTTCTAGTCATAGTATTTTGGGAGATGAGTTGGGCCCAGTGTGTATCTCCTCTGATGGAAGCAGTAATCTATGAAGAGACTCTTTGAACAGCTCATGAGTTTGCTATTAGATTATTGTTGAGAAAAAAAAATCTGGGAATATGACTGACTAGGACTTGGGCTCATCTACCATAAGGCATAGATTTTTACAGGCAAGAGTGATATTGTAAAGCTGTACATGTTTGTCTGAGGTTACTTAGTGAGAAAAGCAATGGACTGAATGACCTCAAGGTCAGTTTCAGTGAATTTTGGTAAAAGTGTCCTAATTAGGGTTTCTATTGCTGTGGTGGAACACCATGACCAAAAAGCAAGTTGGGAGGAAAGGGTTTGTTCACCTTACACTTCCACATCACAGTTGATTATCAAAGGAAGTCAGGACAGGCACTCAAACAAGGAAGGAACCTGGAGACAGAAGCTGATGCAGAGGGCATGGAGGGGTGCTGCTTTCTGGCTTGTTCCCCATGGCTTGCTCAGAATCCAGGACCACCAGCCCAGGGATGGCCCCACCCACCATGGGCTAGGCCCTGCTGTGGGATGTCCTTCTGTACGCTGTGAATGTTTTTCTCTCATTGGTTGATAATGAGGTTGTTTTGGTCTATAGCCAGGCACAATAAAGCTGGGAGGGAGAAAAAGGGCAGAGTCTGAGCAGACAACAGCCAGCCACAGAGGAAGCAAGATGTGTAGAAAATGAGGTAACAAGTCACAAACATAGGTAAGAATTATGGGTTAATTTAAATGTAAGAGATAGCTAGTCATAAGCCTGAGCCATTGGCCAAGCATTTATAATTAATATAAGCTTCTGTGTGCTTATTTGGGACCAGGCAATTGGGACCGAAAGGCTCTGCCTCCAGTTACAGGACTCTCCCAAATCAATCACCAATTAAGGAAATGCCTTACAGGCCTGCTACAACTTGATCTTATGGAGGCATTTTCTCAACTGAGGTTCCCTCCTCTCCAATGACTTTAGCTCAAGTCAAGTTGACACAAAACTAGCCAGTAGGGAAGGAGTTCTATGCCAGCTGCCCATGCAATGGTAGGTGCATTGGAAAGAGGACTGGGGCCCACTGGCTGAAGCAGACACTGAACCTTGATAGGAGTACACTATCAAGTAGCTCACCAGACCTGTACACTCAAGACTACAACTTCTAGTGGCCTCACTGCTTCTAGGATTGGAGTGGTCCTTCAAGGCCACTTGGAGGCGTGGTGACAGCCTCTTGGAGACAAGCTGACTGATGTATTTGCCTTGGTAGACTATGAACTGTTAGCTGGGTCTAGAGGAAGCATGATGTGCATTATGGCTTCATGTACTCTGGTCACTGCTGTTCTGGGCTTTACTCCTAAGTCTAGGGCCACACTGTTCAGGTGCGATGACAATAACAACATGGCTCCGAGCCCAAGGGAACTTTATGGTGCGGGCAAGCCTGTGGCCTATCAACCACGCATTAGTAACTTAGATGGGACCTTGCATCTGCCCTTCCTTTGTCCCTCAATTATAAAATGCAGACTGTAGATGTAACCAACCGTCTTATTAAATAAGAAACACAGAGCCAAGGTAAAGATAAAAACCCAAGAGGTCAGAGTTAGGAGCTTACCCGCGTGCTGCTGGCTAGCTTCTTCCGCCAAGAAACCTCTCCGAAAAAGGGAGCTACTTCCTGTGCGTTTGTCCTTAAATAGAGTTCTGGTTCTTCCTTCTCATTGGTTGTAAACCCAACTACGTGGCTGTCTCATCACTGCCTGTAACTACGTGACTGCCTCGTCAGGGCCTGTCTGTGCAGACCTCCAAGTCCTCTATGGTTGGTATTGAGATCAAAGGGCGTGTGTCTCCAATGCTGACTGTATCCTTGAACACACAGAGATCTACCTAGTTCTGCTTGCTGAGTACTGGGATTAAAGGCGTGCACCACCACGCCTGGCTCTCGCTATGGCTTGCTAACAACTGACCTCTGGGCAACTTTATTTATTAACATACAAATAAAATCACATTTCAGTACAAATAGAATACCACTATAGCAGACTCTGTTTTATCCATTGGCTACTTCTGGGCATGATGTTAAGAATCACAAATATCCAGGCATGCTGGTAAAAATTGTTCTTGAGGAATCCACTGTAAAGAAATCTATTTTTAGTATGAGCTAGTTCTCCTACTACAAATATAACAAGTTCATAAAGTATTTATTTCTACTCTGCATTAATTATTTTAATTAGTTTTATTTCATTTAGTGGTTTAATTAATTTTTTTTTTTTTTTTTTTTTTTT